>JANJGN010000820.1:0-266469 GCA_026770705.1 Isurus oxyrinchus
CGAGGTTGTTGTTGAATTTGTTAGTGTTTTTCAATGTTGAGGTTCTTGTTGAATTTGTTGGTGTTTTTCAATGTTGAGGTTGTTGTTGAATTTGTTGGTGTTTTTCAATGTTGAGGTTGTTGTTGTTTTTCAATGTTGAGGTTGTTGTTGTATTTGTTGGTGTTTTTCAATTTCGAGGTTGTTGTTGAATTTGTTGGTGTTTTTCAATGTTGAGGTTGTTGTTGAATTTGTTGGTGTTTTTCAATGTTGAGGTTGTTGTTGTTTTTCAATGTTGAGGTTGTTGTTGTATTTGTTGGTGTTTTTCAATTTCGAGGTTGTTGTTGAATTTGTTGCTGTTTTTCAATGTTGAAGTTGTTGTTGAATTTGTTGGTGTTTTTCAATGTTGAGGTTGTTGTTGTTTTTCAATGTTGAAGTTGTTGTTGAATTTGTTGGTGTTTTTCAATGTTGAGGTTGTTGTTGTTTCTCAATGCTGAGGTTGTTGTTGAATTTGTTGGTGTTTTTCAATGTTGAGGTTTTTGTTGAATTTGTTGGTGTTTTTCAATGTTGAGGTTGTTGTTGTTTTTCAATGTTGAGGTTGCTGTTGAATTTGTTGGTGTTTTTCAATGTTTAGGTTCTGTTGTTTTTCAATGTTGAGGTTGTTGTTGAATTTGTTGGTGTTTTTCAATGTTGAGGTTGTTGTTGAATTTGTTGGTGTTTTTCAATGTTGAGGTTGTTGTTGTTTTTCAATGTTGAGGTTGTTGTTGAATTTGTTGGTGTTTTTCAATGTTGAGTTTGTTGTTGTTTTTCAATGTTGAGGTTGTTGTTGTTTTTCAATGTTGAGGTTGTTGTTGAATTTGTTGGTGTTTTTCAATGTTGAGGTTGTTGTTGTTTTTCAATGTTGAGGTTGTTGTTGAATTTGTTGGTGCTTTTCAATGTTGAGACTGTTGTTGAATTTGTTGGTGTTTTTCAATGTTGAGGTTGTTGTTGTTTTTCAATGTTGAGTTTGTTGTTGAATTTGTTGGTGTTTTTCAATTTCGAGGTTGTTGTTGAATTTGTTAGTGTTTTTCAATGTTGAGGTTGTTGTTGAATTTGTTGGTGTTTTTCAATGTTGAGGTTGTTGTTGAATTTGTTGGTGTTTTTCAATGTTGAGGTTGTTGTTGTTTTTCAATGTTGAGGTTGTTGTTGTATTTGTTGGGGTTTTTCAATTTCGAGGTTGTTGTTGAATTTGTTGGTGTTTTTCAATGTTGAAGTTGTTGATTTTGTTGGTGTTTTTCAATGTTGAGGTTGTTGGTGTTTTTCAATGTTGAGGTTGTTGTTGAATTTGTTGGTGTTTTTCAATGTTGAGGTTGTTGTTGTTTTTCAATGCTAAGGTTGTTGTTGAATTTGTTGGTCTTTTTCAATGTTGAGGTTGTTGTTGTTTTTCAATGTTGAGGTTGTTGTTGAATTTGTTGGTGTTTTTCAATGTTGAGGTTGTTGTTGTTTTTCAATGTTGAGGTTGTTGTTGAATTTGTTGGTGTTTTTCAATGTTGAGGTTGTTGTTGAGTTTGTTGGTGTTTTTCAATGTTGAGGTTGTTGTTGTTTTTCAATGTTGAGGTTGTTGTTGAATTTGTTGGTGTTTTTCAATGTTGAGTTTGCTGTTGTTTTTCAATGTTGAGGTTGTTGTTGTTTTTCAATGTTGAGGTTGTTGTTGAATTTGTTGGTGTTTTTCAATGTTGAGGTTGTTGTTGAAATTGTTGGTGTTTTTCAATGTTGAGGTTGTTGTTGTTTTTCAATGTTGAGGTTGTTGTTGAATTTATTGGTGTTTTTCAATGTTGAGTTTGTTGTTGAATTTGTTGGTGTTTTTCAATTTCGAGGTTGTTGTTGAATTTGTTGGTGTTTTTCAATGTTGAGGTTGTTGTTGAATTTGTTGGTGTTTTTCAATGTTGAGGTTGTTGTTGAATTTGTTGGTGTTTTTCAATGTTGAGGTTGTTGTTGTTTTTCAATGTTGAGGTTGTTGTTGAATTTGTTGTTGTTTTTCAATGCTGAGGTTGTTGTTGAATTTGTTGGTGTTTTTCAATGTTGAGGTTGTTGTTGTTTTTCAATGTTGAGGTTGTTGTTGAATTTGTTGGTGTTTTTCAATGTAGAGGTTGTTGTTGTTTTTCAATGTTGAGTTTGTTGTTGAATTTGTTGGTGTTTTTCAATGTTGAGTTTGTTGTTGAATTTGTTGGTGTTTTTCAATTTCGAGGTTGTTGTTGAATTTGTTAGTGTTTTTCAATGTTGAGGTTGTTGTTGAATTTGTTGGTGTTTTTCAATGTTGCGGTTGTTGTTGAATTGTTGGTGTTATTCAATGTTGAGGTTGTTGTTGTTTTTCAATGTTGAGGTTGTTGTTGTATTTGTTGGTGTTTTTCAATTTCGAGGTTGTTGTTGAATTTGTTGGTGTTTTTCAATGTTGAAGTTGTTGTTGAATTTGTTGGTGTTTTTCAATGTTGAGGTTGTTGTTGTTTTTCAATGTTGAAGTTGTTGTTGAATTTGTTGGTGTTTTTCAATGTTGAGGTTGTTGTTGTTTTTCAATGCTGAGGTTGTTGTTGAATTTGTTGGTGTTTTTCAATGTTGAGGTTTTTGTTGAATTTGTTGGTGTTTTTCACTGTTGAGGTTGTTGTTGTTTTTCAATGTTGAGGTTGCTGTTGAATTTGTTGGTGTTTTTCAATGTTTAGGTTGTTGTTGTTTGTCAATGTTGAGGTTGTTGTTGAATTTGTTGGTGTTTTTCAATGTTGAGGTTGTTGTTGAATTTGTTGGTGTTTTTCAATGTTGAGGTTGTTGTTGTTTTTCAATGTTGAGGTTGTTGTTGAATTTGTTGGTGTTTTTCAAAGTTGAGTTTGTTGTTTTTCAATGTTGAGGTTGTTGTTGTTTTTCAATGTTGAGGTTGTTGTTGAATTTGTTGGTGTTTTTCAATGTTGAGGTTGTTGTTGTTTTTCAATGTTGAGGTTGTTGTTGAATTTGTTGGTGCTTTTCAATGTTGAGACTGCTGTTGAATTTGTTGGTGTTTTTCAATGTTGAGGTTGTTGTTGTTTTTCAATGTTGAGGTTGTTGTTGAATTTGTTGGTGTTTTTCAATGTTGAGTTTGTTGTTGAATTTGTTGGTGTTTTTCAATTTCGAGGTTGTTGTTGAATTTGTTAGTGTTTTTCAATGTTGAGGTTGTTGTTGAATTTGTTGGTGTTTTTCAATGTTGAGGTTGTTGTTGAATTTGTTGGTGTTTTTCAATGTTGAGGTTGTTGTTGTTTTTCAATGTTGAGGTTGTTGTTGTATTTGATGCTGTTTTTCAATTTCGAGGTTGTTGTTGAATTTGTTGGTGTTTTTCAATGTTGAGGTTGTTGTTGTTTTTCAATGCTGAAGTTGTTGTTGAATTTGTTGGTGTTTTTCAATGTTGAGGTTGTTGTTGTTTTTCAATGTTGAGGTTGTTGTTGAATTTGTTGGTGTTTTTCAATGTTGAGGTTGTTGTTGTTTTTCAATGTTGAGGTTGTTGTTGAATTTGTTGGTGTTTTTCAATGTTGAGGTTGTTGTTGTATTTGTTGGTGTTTTTCAATGTTGAGGTTGTTGTTGTTTTTCAATGTTGAGGTTGTTGTTGAATTTGTTGGTGTTTTTCAATGTTGAGTTTGTTGTTGTTTTTCAATGTTGAGGTTGTTGTTGTTTTTCAATGTTGAGGTTGTTGTTGAATTTGCTGGTGTTTTTCAATGTTGAGGTTGTTGTTGTTTTTCAATGTTGAGGTTGTTGTTGAATTTGTTGGTGCTTTTCAATGTTGAGGTTGTTGTTGAAATTGTTGGTGTTTTTCAATGTTGATGTTGTTGTTGTTTTTCAATGTTGAGGTTGTTGTTGAATTTATTGGTGTTTTTCAATGTTGAGTTTGTTGTTGAATTTGTTGGTGTTTTTCAATTTCGAGGTTGTTGTTGAATTTGTTGGTGTTTTTCAATGTTGACGTTGTTGTTGAATTTGTTGGTGTTTTTCAATGTTGAGGTTGTTGTTGAATTTGTTGGTGTTTTTCAATGTTGAGGTTGTTGTTGTTTTTCAATGTTGAGGTTGTTGTTGAATTTGTTGTTGTTTTTCAATGCTGAGGTTGTTGTTGAATTTGTTGGTTTTTTTCAATGTTGAGGTTGTTGTTGTTTTTCAATGTTGAGGTTGTTGTTGAATTTGTTGGTGTTTTTCAATGTTGAGGTTGTTGGTGTTTTTCAATGTTCAGGTTGTTGTTGAATTTGTTGGTGTTTTTCAATGTTGAGGTTGTTGTTGAATTTGTTGGTGTTTTTCAATGTTGAGGCTGTTGTTGTTTTTCAATGTTGAGGTTGTTGTTGAGTTTGTTGGTGTTTTTCAATGTTGAGGTTCTTGATGAATTTGTTGGTGTTTTTCAATGTTGAGGTTGTTGTTGAATTTGTTGGTGTTTTTCAATGCTGAGGTTGTTGTTGTTTTTAAATGTTGGGGTTGTTGTTGAATTTGTTGGTGTTTTTCAATTTTGAGGATGTTTTTGTTTTTCAATGTTGAGGTTGTTGTTGAATTTGTTGGTGTTTTTCCATGATGAGGTTGTTGTTGTTTTTCAAAGTTGAGGTTGTTGTTGAATTTGTTGGTGTTTTTCAATGTCGGGGTTGTTGTTGAATTTGTTGGTGTTTTTCTATGTTGAATTTTTTGTTGAATTTGTTGTTGTTTTTCAATGTTGAGGTTGTTGTTGAATTTGTTGTTGTTTTTCAATGCTGAGGTTGTTGTTGAATTTGTTGGTGTTTTTCAATGTTGAGGTTGTTGTTGTTTTTCAATGTTGAGGTTGTTGTTGAATTTGTTGGTGTTTTTCAATGTTGAGGTTGTTGGTGTTTTTCAATGTTCAGGTTGTTGTTGAATTTGTTGGTGTTTTTCAATGTTGAGGTTGTTGTTGAATTTGTTGGTGTTTTTCAATGTTGAGGCTGTTGTTGTTTTTCAATGTTGAGGTTGTTGTTGAGTTTGTTGGTGTTTTTCAATGTTGAGGTTCTTGATGAATTTGTTGGTGTTTTTCAATGTTGAGGTTGTTGTTGAATTTGTTGGTGTTTTTCAATGCTGAGGTTGTTGTTGTTTTTAAATGTTGGGGTTGTTGTTGAATTTGTTGGTGTTTTTCAATTTTGAGGATGTTTTTGTTTTTCAATGTTGAGGTTGTTGTTGAATTTGTTGGTGTTTTTCCATGATGAGGTTGTTGTTGTTTTTCAAAGTTGAGGTTGTTGTTGAATTTGTTGGTGTTTTTCAATGTCGGGGTTGTTGTTGAATTTGTTGGTGTTTTTCTATGCTGAATTTTTTGTTGAATTTGTTGGTGTTTTTCAATGTTGAGGTTGTTGTTTTTCAATGTTGAGGTTGTTGTTGAATTTGTTGGCGTTTTTAAATGTTGAGGTTGTTGTTGAATTTGTTGGTGTTTTCAATGTTGAGGTTTTTGTTGAATTTGTTGGTCTTTTTCAATGTTGAGGTTGTTGTTGTTTTTCAATGTTGAGGTTGTTGTTGAATTTGATGGTGTTTTTCAATGTCGACGTTGTTGTTGAATTTGTTGGTGTTTTTCAATGTTGAAGTTGTTGTTGAATTTGTTGGTGTTTTTCAATGTTGAGGTTGTTGCTGTTTTTCAATGTTGAGGTTGTTGTTGAATTTGTTCGTGTTTTTCAGTGTTGAGATTGCTGTTGATTTCAATGTGAGGTTGTTGTTGAAATTGTTGGTGTTTTTAAATGTTGAGGTTGCTGTTGAATTTGTTGGTGTTTTTCAATGTTGAGGTTGTTGTTGTTTTTCAATTTTGAGGTTGTTGTTGAATTTGTTTTTGTTTTTCAATGTTGAGGTTGTTGTTGAATTTGTTGGTGTTTTTCAATTTCGAGGTTGTTGTTGAATTGGTTGGTGTTTTTCAATGTTGAAGTTGTTGTTGAATTTGTTGGTGTTTTTCAATGTTGAGGTTGTTATTGTTTTTCAATGTTGAGGTTGTTGTTGAATTTGTTGGTGTTTTTCAATGTTGAGGTTGTTGTTGTTTTTCAATGCTGAGGTTGTTGTTGAATTTGTTGGTGTTTTTCAATGTTGAGGTTGTTGTTGTTTTTCAATGCTGAGGTTGTTGTTGAATTTGTTGGTGTTTTTCAATGTTGAGGTTGTTGTTGTTTTTCAATGTTGAGGTTGTTGTTGAATTTGTTGGTGTTTTTCAATGTTGAGGTTGTTGTTGTTTTTCAATGTTGAGGTTGTTGTTGAATTTGTTGGTGTTTTTCAATGTTGAGGTTGTTGTTGAATTTGTTGGTGTTTTTCAATGTTGAGTTTGTTGTTGTTTTTCAATGTTGAGGTTGTTGTTGTTTTTCAATGTTGAGGTTGTTGTTGAATTTGTTGGTGTTTTTCAATGTTGAGGTTGTTGTTGTTTTTCAATGTTGAGTTTGTTGTTGAATTTGTTGGTGTTTTTCAATGTTGAGGTTGTTGTTGAATCTGTTGGTGTTTTTCAATGTTGAGGTTGTTGTTGTTTTTCAATGTTGAGGTTGTTGTTGAATTTGTTGGTGTTTTTCAATGTAGAGGTTGTTGTTGTTTTTCAATGTTGAGTTTGTTGTTGAATTTGTTGGTGTTTTTCAATGTTGAGTTTGTTGTTGAATTTGTTGGTGTTTTTAAATTTCGAGGTTGTTGTTGAATTTGTTAGTGTTTTTCAATGTTGAGATTGTTGCTGAATTTGTTGTTGTTTTTCAATGTTGAGGTTGTTGTTGAATTTGTTGGTGTTTTTCAATGTTGAGGTTGTTGTTGTTTTTCAATGTTGAGGTTGTTGTTGTATTTGTTGGTGTTTTTCAATTTCGAGGTTGTTGTTGAATTTGTTGGTGTTTTTCAATGTTGAAGTTGTTGTTGAATTTGTTGGTGTTTTTCAATGTTGAGGTTGTTGTTGTTTTTCAATGTTGAGGTTGTTGTTGAATTTGTTGGTGTTTTTCAATGTTGAGGTTGTTGTTGTTTTTCAATGCTGAGGTTGTTGTTGAATTTGTTGGTGGTTCTCAATGTTGAGGTTGTTGTTGAATTTGTTGGTGTTTTTCAATGTTGAGGTTGTTGTTGTTTTTCAATGTTGAGGTTGTTGTTGAATTTGTTGGTGTTTTTCAATGTTTAGGTTGTTGTTGTTTTTCAATGTTGAGGTTGTTGTTGAATTTGTTGGTGTTTTTCAATGTTGAGGTTGTTGTTGAATTTGTTGGTGTTTTTCAATGTTGAGGTTGTTGTTGTTTTTCAATGTTGAGGTTGTTGTTGAATTTGTTGGTGTTTTTCAATGTTGAGTTTGTTGTTGTTTTTCAATGTTGAGGTTGTTGTTGTTTTTCAATGTCGAGGTTGTTGTTGAATTTGTTGGTGTTTTTCAATGTTGAGGTTGTTGTTGTTTTTCAATGTTGAGTTTGTTGTTGAATTTGTTGGAGTTTTTCAATGTTGAGTTTGTTGTTGAATTTGTTGGTGTTTTTCAATTTCGAGGTTGTTGTTGAATTTGTTAGTGTTTTTCAATGTTGAGGTTCTTGTTGAATTTGTTGGTGTTTTTCAATGTTGAGGTTGTTGTTGAATTTGTTGGTGTTTTTCAATGTAGAGGTTGTTGTTGAATTTGTTGGTGTTTTTAAATTTCGAGGTTGTTGTTGAATTTGTTAGTGTTTTTCAATGTTGAGATTGTTGCTGAATTTGTTGTTGTTTTTCAATGTTGAGGTTGTTGTTGAATTTGTTGGTGTTTTTCAATGTTGAGGTTGTTGTTGTATTTCAATGTTGAGGTTGTTGTTGTATTTGTTGGTGTTTTTCAATTTCGAGGTTGTTGTTGAATTTGTTGGTGTTTTTCAATGTTGAAGTTGTTGTTGAATTTGTTGGTGTTTTTCAATGTTGAGGTTGTTGTTGTTTTTCAATGTTGAGGTTGTTGTTGAATTTGTTGGTGTTTTTCAATGTTGAGGTTGTTGTTGTTTTTCAATGCTGAGGTTGTTGTTGAATTTGTTGGTGTTTTTCAATGTTGAGGTTGTTGTTGAATTTGTTGGTGTTTTTCAATGTTGAGGTTGTTGTTGTTTTTCAATGTTGAGGTTGTTGTTGAATTTGTTGGTGTTTTTCAATGTTGAGTTTGTTGTTGTTTTTCAATGTTGAGGTTGTTGTTGTTTTTCAATGTTGAGGTTGTTGTTGAATTTGTTGGTGTTTTTCAATGTTGAGGTTGTTGTTGTTTTTCAATGTTGAGGTTGTTGTTGAATTTGTTGGTGCTTTTCAATGTTGAGACTGTTGTTGAATTTGTTGGTGTTTTTCAATGTTGAGGTTGTTGTTGTTTTTCAATGTTGAGTTTGTTGTTGAATTTGTTGGTGTTTTTCAATTTCGAGGTTGTTGTTGAATTTGTTAGTGTTTTTCAATGTTGAGGTTGTTGTTGAATTTGTTGGTGTTTTTCAATGTTGAGGTTTTTGTTGAATTTGTTGGTGTTTTTCAATGTTGAGGTTGTTGTTGTTTTTCAATGTTGAGGTTGTTGTTGTATTTGTTGGGGTTTTTCAATTTCGAGGTTGTTGTTGAATTTGTTGGTGTTTTTCAATGTTGAAGTTGTTGAGGTTGTTGTTGTTTTTCAATGTTGAGGTTGTTGTTGAATTTGTTGGTGTTTTTCAATGTTGAGTTTGCTGTTGTTTTTCAATGTTGAGGTTGTTGTTGTTTTTCAATGTTGAGGTTGTTGTTGAATTTGTTGGTGTTTTTCAATGTTGAGGTTGTTGTTGAAATTGTTGGTGTTTTTCAATGTTGAGGTTGTAGTTGTTTTTCAATGTTGAGGTTGTTGTTGAATTTATTGGTGTTTTTCAATGTTGAGTTTGTTGTTGAATTTGTTGGTGTTTTTCAATTTCGAGGTTGTTGTTGAATTTGTTGGTGTTTTTCAATGTTGAGGTTGTTGTTGAATTTGTTGGTGTTTTTCAATGTTGAGGTTGTTGTTGAATTTGTTGGTGTTTTTCAATGTTGAGGTTGTTGTTGTTTTTCAATGTTGAGGTTGTTGTTGAATTTGTTGTTGTTTTTCAATGCTGAGGTTGTTGTTGAATTTGTTGGTGTTTTTCAATGTTGAGGTTGTTGTTGTTTTTCAATGTTGAGGTTGTTGTTGAATTTGTTGGTGTTTTTCAATGTTGAGGTTGTTGTTGTTTTTCAATGTTGAGGTTGTTGTTGAATTTGTTGGAGTTTTTCAATGTAGAGGTTGTTGTTGTTTTTCAATGTTGAGTTTGTTGTTGAATTTGTTGGTGTTTTTCAATGTTGAGTTTGTTGTTGAATTTGTTGGTGTTTTTCAATTTCGAGGTTGTTGTTGAATTTGTTAGTGTTTTTCAATGTTGAGGTTGTTGTTGAATTTGTTGGTGTTTTTCAATGTTGAGGTTGTTGTTGAATTTGTTGGTGTTATTCAATGTTGAGGTTGTTGTTGTTTTTCAATGTTGAGGTTGTTGTTGTATTTGTTGGTGTTTTTCAATTTCGAGGTTGTTGTTGAATTTGTTGGTGTTTTTCAATGTTGAAGTTGTTGTTGAATTTGTTGGTGTTTTTCAATGTTGAGGTTGTTGTTGTTTTTCAATGTTGAAGTTGTTGTTGAATTTGTTGGTGTTTTTCAATGTTGAGGTTGTTGTTGTTTTTCAATGCTGAGGTTGTTGTTGAATTTGTTGGTGTTTTTCAATGTTGAGGTTTTTGTTGAATTTGTTGGTGTTTTTCACTGTTGAGGTTCTTGTTGTTTTTCAATGTTGAGGTTGCTGTTGAATTTGTTGGTGTTTTTCAATGTTTAGGTTGTTGTTGTTTGTCAATGTTGAGGTTGTTGTTGAATTTGTTGGTGTTTTTCAATGTTGAGGTTGTTGTTGAATTTGTTGGTGTTTTTCAATGTTGAGGTTGTTGTTGTTTTTCAATGTTGAGGTTGTTGTTGAATTTGTTGGTGTTTTTCAATGTTGAGTTTGTTGTTGTTTTTCAATGTTGAGGTTGTTGTTGTTTTTCAATGTTGAGGTTGTTGTTGAATTTGTTGGTGTTTTTCAATGTTGAGGTTGTTGTTGTTTTTCAATGTTGAGGTTGTTGTTGAATTTGTTGGTGCTTTTCAATGTTGAGACTGTTGTTGAATTTGTTGGTGTTTTTCAATGTTGAGGTTGTTGTTTTTCAATGTTGAGGTTGTTGTTGAATTTGTTGGCGTTTTTAAATGTTGAGGTTGTTGTTGAATTTGTTGGTGTTTTCAATGTTGAGGTTTTTGTTGAATTTGTTGGTCTTTTTCAATGTTGAGGTTGTTGTTGTTTTTCAATGTTGAGGTTGTTGTTGAATTTGGTGGTGTTTTTCAATGTCGACGTTGTTGTTGAATTTGTTGGTGTTTTTCAATGTTGAAGTTGTTGTTGAATTTGTTGGTGTTTTTCAATGTTGAGGTTGTTGCTGTTTTTCAATGTTGAGGTTGTTGTTGAATTTGTTCGTGTTTTTCAGTGTTGAGATTGCTGTTGATTTCAATGTGAGGTTGTTGTTGAAATTGTTGGTGTTTTTAAATGTTGAGGTTGCTGTTGAATTTGTTGGTGTTTTTCAATGTTGAGGTTGTTGTTGTTTTTCAATTTTGAGGTTGTTGTTGAATTTGTTTTTGTTTTTCAATGTTGAGGTTGTTGTTGAATTTGTTGGTGTTTTTCAATTTCGAGGTTGTTGTTGAATTGGTTGGTGTTTTTCAATGTTGAAGTTGTTGTTGAATTTGTTGGTGTTTTTCAATGTTGAGGTTGTTGTTGTTTTTCAATGTTGAGGTTGTTGTTGAATTTGTTGGTGTTTTTCAATGTTGAGGTTGTTGTTGTTTTTCAATGCTGAGGTTGTTGTTGAATTTGTTGGTGTTTTTCAATGTTGAGGTTGTTGTTGTTTTTCAATGCTGAGGTTGTTGTTGAATTTGTTGGTGTTTTTCAATGTTGAGGTTGTTGTTGTTTTTCAATGTTGAGGTTGTTGTTGAATTTGTTGGTGTTTTTCAATGTTGAGGTTGTTGTTGTTTTTCAATGTTGAGGTTGTTGTTGAATTTGTTGGTGTTTTTCAATGTTGAGGTTGTTGTTGAATTTGTTGGTGTTTTTCAATGTTGAGTTTGTTGTTGTTTTTCAATGTTGAGGTTGTTGTTGTTTTTCAATGTTGAGGTTGTTGTTGAATTTGTTGGTGTTTTTCAATGTTGAGGTTGTTGTTGTTTTTCAATGTTGAGTTTGTTGTTGAATTTGTTGGTGTTTTTCAATGTTGAGGTTGTTGTTGAATCTGTTGGTGTTTTTCAATGTTGAGGTTGTTGTTGTTTTTCAATGTTGAGGTTGTTGTTGAATTTGTTGGTGTTTTTCAATGTAGAGGTTGTTGTTGTTTTTCAATGTTGAGTTTGTTGTTGAATTTGTTGGTGTTTTTCAATGTTGAGCTTGTTGTTGAATTTGTTGGTGTTTTTAAATTTCGAGGTTGTTGTTGAATTTGTTAGTGTTTTTCAATGTTGAGATTGTTGCTGAATTTGTTGTTGTTTTTCAATGTTGAGGTTGTTGTTGAATTTGTTGGTGTTTTTCAATGTTGAGGTTGTTGTTGTTTTTCAATGTTGAGGTTGTTGTTGTATTTGTTGGTGTTTTTCAATTTCGAGGTTGTTGTTGAATTTGTTGGTGTTTTTCAATGTTGAAGTTGTTGTTGAATTTGTTGGTGTTTTTCAATGTTGAGGTTGTTGTTGTTTTTCAATGTTGAGGTTGTTGTTGAATTTGTTGGTGTTTTTCAATGTTGAGGTTGTTGTTGTTTTTCAATGCTGAGGTTGTTGTTGAATTTGTTGGTGTTTTTCAATGTTGAGGTTGTTGTTGAATTTGTTGGTGTTTTTCAATGTTGAGGTTGTTGTTGTTTTTCAATGTTGAGGTTGTTGTTGAATTTGTTGGTGTTTTTCAATGTTTAGGTTGTTGTTGTTTTTCAATGTTGAGGTTGTTGTTGAATTTGTTGGTGTTTTTCAATGTTGAGGTTGTTGTTGAATTTGTTGGTGTTTTTCAATGTTGAGGTTGTTGTTGTTTTTCAATGTTGAGGTTGTTGTTGAATTTGTTGGTGTTTTTCAATGTTGAGTTTGTTGTTGTTTTTCAATGTTGAGGTTGTTGTTGTTTTTCAATGTCGAGGTTGTTGTTGAATTTGTTGGTGTTTTTCAATGTTGAGGTTGTTGTTGTTTTTCAATGTTGAGTTTGTTGTTGAATTTGTTGGAGTTTTTCAATGTTGAGTTTGTTGTTGAATTTGTTGGTGTTTTTCAATTTCGAGGTTGTTGTTGAATTTGTTAGTGTTTTTCAATGTTGAGGTTCTTGTTGAATTTGTTGGTGTTTTTCAATGTTGAGGTTGTTTTTGAATTTGTTGGTGTTTTTCAATGTAGAGGTTTTTGTTGAATTTGTTGGTGTTTTTAAATTTCGAGGTTGTTGTTGAATTTGTTAGTGTTTTTCAATGTTGAGATTGTTGCTGAATTTGTTGTTGTTTTTCAATGTTGTGGTTGTTGTTGAATTTGTTGGTGTTTTTCAATGTTGAGGTTGTTGTTGTATTTCAATGTTGAGGTTGTTGTTGTATTTGTTGGTGTTTTTCAATTTCGAGGTTGTTGTTGAATTTGTTGGTGTTTTTCAATGTTGAAGTTGTTGTTGAATTTGTTGGTGTTTTTCAATGTTGAGGTTGTTGTTGTTTTTCAATGTTGAGGTTGTTGTTGAATTTGTTGGTGTTTTTCAATGTTGAGGTTGTTGTTGTTTTTCAATGCTGAGGTTGTTGTTGAATTTGTTGGTGTTTTTCAATGTTGAGGTTGTTGTTGAATTTGTTGGTGTTTTTCAATGTTGAGGTTGTTGTTGTTTTTCAATGTTGAGGTTGTTGTTGAATTTGTTGGTGTTTTTCAATGTTGAGTTTGTTGTTGTTTTTCAATGTTGAGGTTGTTGTTGTTTTTCAATGTTGAGGTTGTTGTTGAATTTGTTGGTGTTTTTCAATGTTGAGGTTGTTGTTGTTTTTCAATGTTGAGGTTGTTGTTGAATTTGTTGGTGCTTTTCAATGTTGAGACTGTTGTTGAATTTGTTGGTGTTTTTCAATGTTGAGGTTGTTGTTGTTTTTCAATGTTGAGTTTGTTGTTGAATTTGTTGGTGTTTTTCAATTTCGAGGTTGTTGTTGAATTTGTTAGTGTTTTTCAATGTTGAGGTTGTTGTTGAATTTGTTGGTGTTTTTCAATGTTGAGGTTTTTGTTGAATTTGTTGGTGTTTTTCAATGTTGAGGTTGTTGTTGTTTTTCAATGTTGAGGTTGTTGTTGTATTTGTTGGGGTTTTTCAATTTCGAGGTTGTTGTTGAATTTGTTGGTGTTTTTCAATGTTGAAGTTGTTGAGGTTGTTGTTGTTTTTCAATGTTGAGGTTGTTGTTGAATTTGTTGGTGTTTTTCAATGTTGAGTTTGCTGTTGTTTTTCAATGTTGAGGTTGTTGTTGTTTTTCAATGTTGAGGTTGTTGTTGAATTTGTTGGTGTTTTTCAATGTTGAGGTTGTTGTTGAAATTGTTGGTGTTTTTCAATGTTGAGGTTGTAGTTGTTTTTCAATGTTGAGGTTGTTGTTGAATTTATTGGTGTTTTTCAATGTTGAGTTTGTTGTTGAATTTGTTGGTGTTTTTCAATTTCGAGGTTGTTGTTGAATTTGTTGGTGTTTTTCAATGTTGAGGTTGTTGTTGAATTTGTTGGTGTTTTTCAATGTTGAGGTTGTTGTTGAATTTGTTGGTGTTTTTCAATGTTGAGGTTGTTGTTGTTTTTCAATGTTGAGGTTGTTGTTGAATTTGTTGTTGTTTTTCAATGCTGAGGTTGTTGTTGAATTTGTTGGTGTTTTTCAATGTTGAGGTTGTTGTTGTTTTTCAATGTTGAGGTTGTTGTTGAATTTGTTGGTGTTTTTCAATGTTGAGGTTGTTGTTGTTTTTCAATGTTGAGGTTGTTGTTGAATTTGTTGGTGTTTTTCAATGTAGAGGTTGTTGTTGTTTTTCAATGTTGAGTTTGTTGTTGAATTTGTTGGTGTTTTTCAATGTTGAGTTTGTTGTTGAATTGGTTGGTGTTTTTCAATTTCGAGATTGTTGTTGAATTTGTTAGTGTTTTTCAATGTTGAGGTTGTTGTTGAATTTGTTGGTGTTTTTCAATGTTGAGGTTGTTGTTGAATTTGTTGGTGTTATTCAATGTTGAGGTTGTTGTTGTTTTTCAATGTTGAGGTTGTTGTTGTATTTGTTGGTGTTTTTCAATTTCGAGGTTGTTGTTGAATTTGTTGGTGTTTTTCAATGTTGAAGTTGTTGTTGAATTTGTTGGTGTTTTTCAATGTTGAGGTTGTTGTTGTTTTTCAATGTTGAAGTTGTTGTTGAATTTGTTGGTGTTTTTCAATGTTGAGGTTGTTGTTGTTTTTCAATGCTGAGGTTGTTGTTGAATTTGTTGGTGTTTTTCAATGTTGAGGTTTTTGATGAATTTGTTGGTGTTTTTCACTGTTGAGGTTCTTGTTGTTTTTCAATGTTGAGGTTGCTGTTGAATTTGTTGGTGTTTTTCAATGTTTAGGTTGTTGTTGTTTGTCAATGTTGAGGTTGTTGTTGAATTTGTTGGTGTTTTTCAATGTTGAGGTTGTTGTTGAATTTGTTGGTGTTTTTCAATGTTGAGGTTGTTGTTGTTTTTCAATGTTGAGGTTGTTGTTGAATTTGTTGGCGTTTTTCAATGTTGAGTTTGTTGTTGTTTTTCAATGTTGAGGTTGTTGTTGTTTTTCAATGTTGAGGTTGTTGTTGAATTTGTTGGTGTTTTTCAATGTTGAGGTTGTTGTTGTTTTTCAATGTTGAGGTTGTTGTTGAATTTGTTGGTGCTTTTCAATGTTGAGACTGTTGTTGAATTTGTTGGTGTTTTTCAATGTTGAGGTTGTTGTTGTTTTTCAATGTTGAGGTTGTTGTTGAATTTGTTGGTGTTTTTCAATGTTGAGTTTGTTGTTGAATTTGTTGGTGTTTTTCAATTTCGAGGTTGTTGTTGAATTTGTTAGTGTTTTTCAATGTTGAGGTTGTTGTTGAATTTTTTGGTGTTTTTCAATGTTGAGGTTGTTGTTGAATTTGTTGGTGTTTTTCAATGTTGAGGTTGTTGTTGTTTTTCAATGTTGAGGTTGTTGTTGTATTTGTTGCTGTTTTTCAATTTCGAGGTTGTTGTTGAATTTGTTGGTGTTTTTCAATGTTGAGGTTGTTGTTGTTTTTCAATGCTGAAGTTGTTGTTGAATTTGTTCGTGTTTTTCAATGTTGAGGTTGTTGTTGTTTTTCAATGTTGAGGTTGTTGTTGAATTTGTTGGTGTTTTTCAATGTTGAGGTTGTTGTTGTTTTTCAATGTTGAGGTTGTTGTTGAATTTGTTGGTGTTTTTCAATGTTGAGGTTGTTGTTGTATTTGTTGGTGTTTTTCAATGTTGAGGTTGTTGTTGTTTTTCAATTTTGAGGTTGTTGTTGAATTTGTTGGTGTTTTTCAATGTTGAGTTTGTTGTTGTTTTTCAATGTTGAGGTTGTTGTTGTTTTTCAATGTTGAGGTTGTTGTTGAATTTGCTGGTGTTTTTCAATGTTGAGGTTGTTGTTGTTTTTCAATGTTGAGGTTGTTGTTGAATTTGTTGGTGCTTTTCAATGTTGAGGTTGTTGTTGAAATTGTTGGTGTTTTTCAATGTTGAGGTTGTTGTTGTTTTTCAATGTTGAGGTTGTTGTTGAATTTATTGTGTTTTTCAATGTTGAGTTTGTTGTTGAATTTGTTGGTGTTTTTCAATTTCGAGGTTGTTGTTGAATTTGTTGGTGTTTTTCAATGTTGAGGTTGTTGTTGAATTTGTTGGTGTTTTTCAATGTTGAGGTTGTTGTTGAATTTGTTGGTGTTTTTCAATGTTGAGGTTGTTGTTGTTTTTCAATGTTGAGGTTGTTGTTGAATTTGTTGTTGTTTTTCAATGCTGAGGTTGTTGTTGAATTTGTTGGTGTTTTTCAATGTTGAGGTTGTTGTTGTTTTTCAATGTTGAGGTTGTTGTTGAATTTGTTGGTGTTTTTCAATGTTGAGGTTTTTGGTGTTTTTCAATGTTCAGGTTGTTGTTGAATTTGTTGGTGTTTTTCAATGTTGAGGTTGTTGTTGAATTTGTTGGTGTTTTTCAATGTTGAGGCTGTTGTTGTTTTTCAATGTTGAGGTTGTTGTTGAGTTTGTTGGTGTTTTTCAATGTTGAGGTTCTTGATGAATTTGTTGGTGTTTTTCAATGTTGAGGTTGTTGTTGAATTTGTTGGTGTTTTTCAATGCTGAGGTTGTTGTTGTTTTTAAATGTTGGGGTTGTTGTTGAATTTGTTGGTGTTTTTCAATTTTGAGGATGTTTTTGTTTTTCAATGTTGAGGTTGTTGTTGAATTTGTTGGTGTTTTTCCATGATGAGGTTGTTGTTGTTTTTCAAAGTTGAGGTTGTTGTTGAATTTGTTGGTGTTTTTCAATGTCGGGGTTGTTGTTGAATTTGTTGGTGTTTTTCTATGTTGAATTTTTTGTTGAATTTGTTGGTGTTTTTCAATGTTGAGGTTGTTGTTTTTCAATGTTGAGGTTGTTGTTGAATTTGTTGGCGTTTTTAAATGTTGAGGTTGTTGTTGAATTTGTTGGTGTTTTCAATGTTGAGGTTTTTGTTGAATTTGTTGGTCTTTTTCCATGTTGAGGTTGTTGTTGTTTTTCAATGTTGAGGTTGTTGTTGAATTTGATGGTGTTTTTCAATGTCGACGTTGTTGTTGAATTTGTTGGTGTTTTTCAATGTTGAAGTTGTTGTTGAATTTGTTGGTGTTTTTCAATGTTGAGGTTGTTGCTGTTTTTCAATGTTGAGGTTGTTGTTGAATTTGTTCGTGTTTTTCAATGTTGAGATTGTTGTTGATTTCAATGTGAGGTTGTTGTTGAAATTGTTGGTGTTTTTAAATGTTGAGGTTGCTGTTGAATTTGTTGGTGTTTTTCAATGTTGAGGTTGTTGTTGTTTTTCAATTTTGAGGTTGTTGTTGAATTTGTTTTTGTTTTTCAATGTTGAGGTTGTTGTTGAATTTGTTGGTGTTTTTCAATTTCGAGGTTGTTGTTGAATTGGTTGGTGTTTTTCAATGTTGAAGTTGTTGTTGAATTTGTTGGTGTTTTTCAATGTTGAGGTTGTTGTTGTTTTTCAATGTTGAGGTTGTTGTTGAATTTGTTGGTGTTTTTCAATGTTGAGGTTGTTGTTGTTTTTCAATGCTGAGGTTGTTGTTGAATTTGTTGGTGTTTTTCAATGTTGAGGTTGTTGTTGTTTTTCAATGCTGAGGTTGTTGTTGAATTTGTTGGTGTTTTTCAATGTTGAGGTTGTTGTTGTTTTTCAATGTTGAGGTTGTTGTTGAATTTGTTGGTGTTTTTCAATGTTGAGGTTGTTGTTGTTTTTCAATGTTGAGGTTGTTGTTGAATTTGTTGGTGTTTTTCAATGTTGAGGTTGTTGTTGAATTTGTTGGTGTTTTTCAATGTTGAGTTTGTTGTTGTTTTTCAATGTTGAGGTTGTTGTTGTTTTTCAATGTTGAGGTTGTTGTTGAATTTGTTGGTGTTTTTCAATGTTGAGGTTGTTGTTGTTTTTCAATGTTGAGGTTGTTGTTGTTTTTCAATGTTGAGGTTGTTGTTGAATTTGTTGGTGTTTTTCAATGTTGAGGTTGTTGTTGTTTTTCAATGTTGAGGTTGTTGTTGAATTTGTTGGTGCTTTTCAATGTTGAGACTGTTGTTGAATTTGTTGGTGTTTTTCAATGTTGAGGTTGTTGTTGTTTTTCAATGTTGAGGTTGTTGTTGAATTTGTTGGTGTTTTTCAATGTTGAGTTTGTTGTTGAATTTGTTGGTGTTTTTCAATTTCGAGGTTGTTGTTGAATTTGTTAGTGTTTTTCAATGTTGAGGTTGTTGTTGAATTTGTTGGTGTTTTTCAATGTTGAGGTTGTTGTTGAATTTGTTGGTGTTTTTCAATGTTGAGGTTGTTGTTGTTTTTCAATGTTGAGGTTGTTGTTGTATTTGTTGCTGTTTTTCAATTTCGAGGTTGTTGTTGAATTTGTTGATGTTTTTCAATGTTGAGGTTGTTGTTGTTTTTCAATGCTGAAGTTGTTGTTGAATTTGTTCGTGTTTTTCAATGTTGAGGTTGTTGTTGTTTTTCAATGTTGAGGTTGTTGTTGAATTTGTTGGTGTTTTTCAATGTTGAGGTTGTTGTTGCTTTTCAATGTTGAGGTTGTTGTTGAATTTGTTGGTGTTTTTCAATGTTGAGGTTGTTGTTGTATTTGTTGGTGTTTTTCAATGTTGAGGTTGTTGTTGTTTTTCAATGTTGAGGTTGTTGTTGAATTTGTTGGTGTTTTTCAATGTTGAGTTTGTTGTTGTTTTTCAATGTTGAGGTTGTTGTTGTTTTTCAATGTTGAGGTTGTTGTTGAATTTGCTGGTGTTTTTCAATGTTGAGGTTGTTGTTGTTTTTCAATGTTGAGGTTGTTGTTGAATTTGTTGGTGCTTTTCAATGTTGAGGTTGTTGTTGAAATTGTTGGTGTTTTTCAATGTTGAGGTTGTTGTTGTTTTTCAATGTTGAGGTTGTTGTTGAATTTATTGTGTTTTTCAATGTTGAGTTTGTTGTTGAATTTGTTGGTGTTTTTCAATTTCGAGGTTGTTGTTGAATTTGTTGGTGTTTTTCAATGTTGAGGTTGTTGTTGAATTTGTTGGTGTTTTTCAATGTTGAGGTTGTTGTTGAATTTGTTGGTGTTTTTCAATGTTGAGGTTGTTGTTGTTTTTCAATGTTGAGGTTGTTGTTGAATTTGTTGTTGTTTTTCAATGCTGAGGTTGTTGTTGAATTTGTTGGTGTTTTTCAATGTTGAGGTTGTTGTTGTTTTTCAATGTTGAGGTTGTTGTTGAATTTGTTGGTGTTTTTCAATGTTGAGGTTGTTGGTGTTTTTCAATGTTCAGGTTGTTGTTGAATTTGTTGGTGTTTTTCAATGTTGAGGTTGTTGTTGAATTTGTTGGTGTTTTTCAATGTTGAGGCTGTTGTTGTTTTTCAATGTTGAGGTTGTTGTTGAGTTTGTTGGTGTTTTTCAATGTTGAGGTTCTTGATGAATTTGTTGGTGTTTTTCAATGTTGAGGTTGTTGTTGAATTTGTTGGTGTTTTTCAATGCTGAGGTTGTTGTTGTTTTTAAATGTTGGGGTTGTTGTTGAATTTGTTGGTGTTTTTCAATTTTGTGGATGTTTTTGTTTTTCAATGTTGAGGTTGTTGTTGAATTTGTTGGTGTTTTTCCATGATGAGGTTGTTGTTGTTTTTCAAAGTTGAGGTTGTTGTTGAATTTGTTGGTGTTTTTCAATGTCGGGGTTGTTGTTGAATTTGTTGGTGTTTTTCTATGTTGAATTTTTTGTTGAATTTGTTGGTGTTTTTCAATGTTGAGGTTGTTGTTTTTCAATGTTGAGGTTGTTGTTGAATTTGTTGGCGTTTTTAAATGTTGAGGTTGTTGTTGAATTTGTTGGTGTTTTCAATGTTGAGGTTTTTGTTGAATTTGTTGGTCTTTTTCAATGTTGAGGTTGTTGTTGTTTTTCAATGTTGAGGTTGTTGTTGAATTTGATGGTGTTTTTCAATGTCGACGTTGTTGTTGAATTTGTTGGTGTTTTTCAATGTTGAAGTTGTTGTTGAATTTGTTGGTGTTTTTCAATGTTGAGGTTGTTGCTGTTTTTCAATGTTGAGGTTGTTGTTGAATTTGTTCGTGTTTTTCAATGTTGAGATTGTTGTTGATTTCAATGTGAGGTTGTTGTTGAAATTGTTGGTGTTTTTAAATGTTGAGGTTGCTGTTGAATTTGTTGGTGTTTTTCAATGTTGAGGTTGTTGTTGTTTTTCAATTTTGAGGTTGTTGTTGAATTTGTTTTTGTTTTTCAATGTTGAGGTTGTTGTTGAATTTGTTGGTGTTTTTCAATTTCGAGGTTGTTGTTGAATTGGTTGGTGTTTTTCAATGTTGAAGTTGTTGTTGAATTTGTTGGTGTTTTTCAATGTTGAGGTTGTTGTTGTTTTTCAATGTTGAGGTTGTTGTTGAATTTGTTGGTGTTTTTCAATGTTGAGGTTGTTGTTGTTTTTCAATGCTGAGGTTGTTGTTGAATTTGTTGGTGTTTTTCAATGTTGAGGTTGTTGTTGTTTTTCAATGCTGAGGTTGTTGTTGAATTTGTTGGTGTTTTTCAATGTTGAGGTTGTTGTTGTTTTTCAATGTTGAGGTTGTTGTTGAATTTGTTGGTGTTTTTCAATGTTGAGGTTGTTGTTGTTTTTCAATGTTGAGGTTGTTGTTGAATTTGTTGGTGTTTTTCAATGTTGAGGTTGTTGTTGAATTTGTTGGTGTTTTTCAATGTTGAGTTTGTTGTTGTTTTTCAATGTTGAGGTTCTTGTTGTTTTTCAATGTTGAGGTTGTTGTTGAATTTGTTGGTGTTTTTCAATGTTGAGGTTGTTGTTGTTTTTCAATGTTGAGTTTGTTGTTGAATTTGTTGGTGTTTTTCAATGTTGAGGTTGTTGTTGAATTTGTTGGTGTTTTTCAATGTTGAGGTTGTTGTTGTTTTTCAATGTTGAGGTTGTTGTTGAATTTGTTGGTGTTTTTCAATGTAGAGGTTGTTGTTGTTTTTCAATGTTGAGTTTGTTGTTGAATTTGTTGGTGTTTTTCAATGTTGAGTTTGTTGTTGAATTTGTTGGTGTTTTTAAATTTCGAGGTTGTTGTTGAATTTGTTAGTGTTTTTCAATGTTGAGATTGTTGCTGAATTTGTTGTTGTTTTTCAATGTTGAGGTTGTTGTTGAATTTGTTGGTGTTTTTCAATGTTGAGGTTGTTGTTGTTTTTCAATGTTGAGGTTGTTGTTGTATTTGTTGGTGTTTTTCAATTTCGAGGTTGTTGTTGAATTTGTTGGTGTTTTTCAATGTTGAAGTTGTTGTTGAATTTGTTGGTGTTTTTCAATGTTGAGGTTGTTGTTGTTTTTCAATGTTGAGGTTGTTGTTGAATTTGTTGGTGTTTTTCAATGTTGAGGTTGTTGTTGTTTTTCAATGCTGAGGTTGTTGTTGAATTTGTTGGTGTTTTTCAATGTTGAGGTTGTTGTTGAATTTGTTGGTGTTTTTCAATGTTGAGGTTGTTGTTGTTTTTCAATGTTGAGGTTGTTGTTGAATTTGTTGGTGTTTTTCAAGGTTTAGGTTGTTGTTGTTTTTCAATGTTGAGGTTGTTGTTGAATTTGTTGGTGTTTTTCAATGTTGAGGTTGTTGTTGAATTTGTTGGTGTTTTTCAATGTTGAGGTTGTTGTTGTTTTTCAATGTTGAGGTTGTTGTTGAATTTGTTGGTGTTTTTCAATGTTGAGTTTGTTGTTGTTTTTCAATGTTGAGGTTGTTGTTGTTTTTCAATGTCGAGGTTGTTGTTGAATTTGTTGGTGTTTTTCAATGTTGAGGTTGTTTTTGTTTTTCAATGTTGAGTTTGTTGTTGAATTTGTTGGAGTTTTTCAATGTTGAGGTTGTTGTAGAATTTGTTGGTGTTTTTCAATGTTGAGGTTGTTGTTGTTTTTCAATGTTGAGGTTGTTGTTGAATTTGTTGGTGTTTTTCAATGTTGAGTTTGTTGTTGTTTTTCAATGTTGAGGTTGTTGTTGTTTTTCAATGTCGAGGTTGTTGTTGAATTTGTTGGTGTTTTTCAATGTTGAGGTTGTTGTTGTTTTTCAATGTTGAAGTTGTTGTTGAATTTGTTGGTGTTTTTCAATTTCGAGGTTGTTGTTGAATTTGTTAGTGTTTTTCAATGTTGAGGTTCTTGTTGAATTTGTTGGTCTTTTTCAATGTTGAGGTTGTTGTTGAATTTGTTGGTGTTTTTCAATGTTGAGGTTGTTGTTGTTTTTCAATGTTGAGGTTGTTGTTGTATTTGTTGGTGTTTTTCAATTTCGAGGTTGTTGTTGAATTTGTTGGTGTTTTTCAATGTTGAGGTTGTTGTTGTTTTTCAATGTTGAGGTTGTTGTTGAATTTGTTGGTGTTTTTCAATGTAGAGGTTGTTGTTGTTTTTCAATGTTGAGGTTGTTGTTGAATTTGTTGGTGTTTTTCAATGTTGAGTTTGTTGTTGAATTTGTTGGTGTTTTTTAATTTCGAGGTTGTTGTTGAATTTGTTAGTGTTTTTCAATGTTGAGATTGTTGCTGAATTTGTTGTTGTTTTTCAATGTTGAGGTTGTTGTTGAATTTGTTGGTGTTTTTCAATGTTGAGGTTGTTGTTGTTTTTCAATGTTGAGGTTGTTGTTGTATTTGTTGGTGTTTTTCAATTTCGAGGTTGTTGTTGAATTTGTTGGTGTTTTTCAATGTTGAAGTTGTTGTTGAATTTGTTGGTGTTTTTCAATGTTGAGGTTGTTGTTGTTTTTCAATGTTGAGGTTGTTGTTGAATTTGTTGGTGTTTTTCAATGTTGAGGTTGTTGTTGTTTTTCAATGCTGAGGTTGTTGTTGAATTTGTTGGTGTTTTTCAATGTTGAGGTTGTTGTTGAATTTGTTGGTGTTTTTCAATGTTGAGGTTGTTGTTGTTTTTCAATGTTGAGGTTGTTGTTGAATTTGTTGGTGTTTTTCAAGGTTTAGGTTGTTGTTGTTTTTCAATGTTGAGGTTGTTGTTGAATTTGTTGGTGTTTTTCAATGTTGAGGTTGTTGTTGAATTTGTTGGTGTTTTTCAATGTTGAGGTTGTTGTTGTTTTTCAATGTTGAGGTTGTTGTTGAATTTGTTGGTGTTTTTCAATGTTGAGTTTGTTGTTGTTTTTCAATGTTGAGGTTGTTGTTGTTTTTCAATGTCGAGGTTGTTGTTGAATTTGTTGGTGTTTTTCAATGTTGAGGTTGTTTTTGTTTTTCAATGTTGAGTTTGTTGTTGAATTTGTTGGAGTTTTTCAATGTTGAGGTTGTTGTAGAATTTGTTGGTGTTTTTCAATGTTGAGGTTGTTGTTGTTTTTCAATGTTGAGGTTGTTGTTGAATTTGTTGGTGTTTTTCAATGTTGAGTTTGTTGTTGTTTTTCAATGTTGAGGTTGTTGTTGTTTTTCAATGTCGAGGTTGTTGTTGAATTTGTTGGTGTTTTTCAATGTTGAGGTTGTTGTTGTTTTTCAATGTTGAAGTTGTTGTTGAATTTGTTGGTGTTTTTCAATTTCGAGGTTGTTGTTGAATTTGTTAGTGTTTTTCAATGTTGAGGTTCTTGTTGAATTTGTTGGTCTTTTTCAATGTTGAGGTTGTTGTTGAATTTGTTGGTGTTTTTCAATGTTGAGGTTGTTGTTGTTTTTCAATGTTGAGGTTGTTGTTGTATTTGTTGGTGTTTTTCAATTTCGAGGTTGTTGTTGAATTTGTTGGTGTTTTTCAATGTTAAGTTTGTTGTTGTTTTTCAATGTTGAGGTTGTTGTTGAATTTGTTGGTGTTTTTCAATGTAGAGGTTGTTGTTGTTTTTCAATGTTGAGTTTGTTGTTGAATTTGTTGGTGTTTTTCAATGTTGAGGTTGTTGTTGAATTTGTTGGTGTTTTTCAATGTTGAGGTTGTTGTTGTTTTTCAATGTTGAGGTTGTTGTTGAATTTGTTGGTGTTTTTCAATGTTGAGGTTGTTGTTGTTTTTCAATGCTGAGGTTGTTGTTGAATTTGTTGGTGTTTTTCAATGTTGAGGTTGTTGTTGTTTTTCAATGCTGAGGTTGTTGTTGAATTTGTTGGTGTTTTTCAATGTTGAGGTTGTTGTTGTTTTTCAATGTTGAGGTTGTTGTTGAATTTGTTGGTGTTTTTCAATGTTGAGGTTGTTGTTGTTTTTCAATGTTGAGGTTGTTGTTGAATTTGTTGGTGTTTTTCAATGTTGAGGTTGTTGTTGAATTTGTTGGTGTTTTTCAATGTTGAGTTTGTTGTTGTTTTTCAATGTTGAGGTTGTTGTTGTTTTTCAATGTTGAGGTTGTTGTTGAATTTGTTGGTGTTTTTCAATGTTGAGGTTGTTGTTGTTTTTCAATGTTGAGTTTGTTGTTGAATTTGTTGGTGTTTTTCAATGTTGAGGTTGTTGTTGAATTTGTTGGTGTTTTTCAATGTTGAGGTTGTTGTTGTTTTTCAATGTTGAGGTTGTTGTTGAATTTGTTGGTGTTTTTCAATGTAGAGGTTGTTGTTGTTTTTCAATGTTGAGTTTGTTGTTGAATTTGTTGGTGTTTTTCAATGTTGAGTTTGTTGTTGAATTTGTTGGTGTTTTTAAATTTCGAGGTTGTTGTTGAATTTGTTATTGTTTTTCAATGTTGAGATTGTTGCTGAATTTGTTGTTGTTTTTCAATGTTGAGGTTGTTGTTGAATTTGTTGGTGTTTTTCAATGTTGAGGTTGTTGTTGTTTTTCAATGTTGAGGTTGTTGTTGTATTTGTTGGTGTTTTTCAATTTCGAGGTTGTTGTTGAATTTGTTGGTGTTTTTCAATGTTGAAGTTGTTGTTGAATTTGTTGGTGTTTTTCAATGTTGAGGTTGTTGTTGTTTTTCAATGTTGAGGTTGTTGTTGAATTTGTTGGTGTTTTTCAATGTTGAGGTTGTTGTTGTTTTTCAATGCTGAGGTTGTTGTTGAATTTGTTGGTGTTTTTCAATGTTGAGGTTGTTGTTGAATTTGTTGGTGTTTTTCAATGTTGAGGTTGTTGTTGTTTTTCAATGTTGAGGTTGTTGTTGAATTTGTTGGTGTTTTTCAAGGTTTAGGTTGTTGTTGTTTTTCAATGTTGAGGTTGTTGTTGAATTTGTTGGTGTTTTTCAATGTTGAGGTTGTTGTTGAATTTGTTGGTGTTTTTCAATGTTGAGGTTGTTGTTGTTTTTCAATGTTGAGGTTGTTGTTGAATTTGTTGGTGTTTTTCAATGTTGAGTTTGTTGTTGTTTTTCAATGTTGAGGTTGTTGTTGTTTTTCAATGTCGAGGTTGTTGTTGAATTTGTTGGTGTTTTTCAATGTTGAGGTTGTTTTTGTTTTTCAATGTTGAGTTTGTTGTTGAATTTGTTGGAGTTTTTCAATGTTGAGGTTGTTGTAGAATTTGTTGGTGTTTTTCAATGTTGAGGTTGTTGTTGTTTTTCAATGTTGAGGTTGTTGTTGAATTTGTTGGTGTTTTTCAATGTTGAGTTTGTTGTTGTTTTTCAATGTTGAGGTTGTTGTTGTTTTTCAATGTCGAGGTTGTTGTTGAATTTGTTGGTGTTTTTCAATGTTGAGGTTGTTGTTGTTTTTCAATGTTGAAGTTGTTGTTGAATTTGTTGGTGTTTTTCAATTTCGAGGTTGTTGTTGAATTTGTTAGTGTTTTTCAATGTTGAGGTTCTTGTTGAATTTGTTGGTCTTTTTCAATGTTGAGGTTGTTGTTGAATTTGTTGGTGTTTTTCAATGTTGAGGTTGTTGTTGTTTTTCAATGTTGAGGTTGTTGTTGTATTTGTTGGTGTTTTTCAATTTCGAGGTTGTTGTTGAATTTGTTGGTGTTTTTCAATGTTGAGGTTGTTGTTGTTTTTCAATGTTGAGGTTGTTGTTGAATTTGTTGGTGTTTTTCAATGTAGAGGTTGTTGTTGTTTTTCAATGTTGAGGTTGTTGTTGAATTTGTTGGTGTTTTTCAATGTTGAGTTTGTTGTTGAATTTGTTGGTGTTTTTAAATTTCGAGGTTGTTGTTGAATTTGTTAGTGTTTTTCAATGTTGAGATTGTTGCTGAATTTGTTGTTGTTTTTCAATGTTGAGGTTGTTGTTGAATTTGTTGGTGTTTTTCAATGTTGAGGTTGTTGTTGTTTTTCAATGTTGAGGTTGTTGTTGTATTTGTTGGTGTTTTTCAATTTCGAGGTTGTTGTTGAATTTGTTGGTGTTTTTCAATGTTGAAGTTGTTGTTGAATTTGTTGGTGTTTTTCAATGTTGAGGTTGTTGTTGTTTTTCAATGTTGAGGTTGTTGTTGAATTTGTTGGTGTTTTTCAATGTTGAGGTTGTTGTTGTTTTTCAATGCTGAGGTTGTTGTTGAATTTGTTGGTGTTTTTCAATGTTGAGGTTGTTGTTGAATTTGTTGGTGTTTTTCAATGTTGAGGTTGTTGTTGTTTTTCAATGTTGAGGTTGTTGTTGAATTTGTTGGTGTTTTTCAAGGTTTAGGTTGTTGTTGTTTTTCAATGTTGAGGTTGTTGTTGAATTTGTTGGTGTTTTTCAATTTCGAGGTTGTTGTTGAATTTGTTAGTGTTTTTCAATGTTGAGGTTCTTGTTGAATTTGTTGGTCTTTTTCAATGTTGAGGTTGTTGTTGAATTTGTTGGTGTTTTTCAATGTTGAGGTTGTTGTTGTTTTTCAATGTTGAGGTTGTTGTTGTATTTGTTGGTGTTTTTCAATTTCGAGGTTGTTGTTGAATTTGTTGGTGTTTTTCAATGTTGAGATTGTTGTTGTTTTTCAATGTTGAGGTTGTTGTTGAATTTGTTGGTGTTTTTCAATGTAGAGGTTGTTGTTGTTTTTCAATGTTGAGGTTGTTGTTGAATTTGTTGGTGTTTTTCAATGTTGAGTTTGTTGTTGAATTTGTTGGTGTTTTTAAATTTCGAGGTTGTTGTTGAATTTGTTAGTGTTTTTCAATGTTGAGATTGTTGCTGAATTTGTTGTTGTTTTTCAATGTTGAGGTTGTTGTTGAATTTGTTGGTGTTTTTCAATGTTGAGGTTGTTGTTGTTTTTCAATGTTGAGGTTGTTGTTGTATTTGTTGGTGTTTTTCAATTTCGAGGTTGTTGTTGAATTTGTTGCTGTTTTTCAATGTTGAAGTTGTTGTTGAATTTGTTGGTGTTTTTCAATGTTGAGGTTGTTGTTGTTTTTCAATGTTGAGGTTGTTGTTGAATTTGTTGGTGTTTTTCAATGTTGAGGTTGTTGTTGTTTTTCAATGCTGAGGTTGTTGTTGAATTTGTTGGTGTTTTTCAATGTTGAGGTTGTTGTTGAATTTGTTGGTGTTTTTCAATGTTGAGGTTGTTGTTGTTTTTCAATGTTGAGGTTGTTGTTGAATTTGTTGGTGTTTTTCAAGGTTTAGGTTGTTGTTGTTTTTCAATGTTGAGGTTGTTGTTGAATTTGTTGGTGTTTTTCAATGTTGAGGTTGTTGTTGAATTTGTTGGTGTTTTTCAATGTTGAGGTTGTTGTTGTTTTTCAATGTTGAGGTTGTTGTTGAATTTGTTGGTGTTTTTCAATGTTGAGTTTGTTGTTGTTTTTCAATGTTGAGGTTGTTGTTGTTTTTCAATGTTGAGGTTGTTGTTGTATTTGTTGGTGTTTTTCAATTTCGAGGTTGTTGTTGAATTTGTTGGTGTTTTTCAATGTTGAGGTTGTTGTTGTTTTTCAATGTTGAGGTTGTTGTTGAATTTGTTGGTGTTTTTCAATGTAGAGGTTGTTGTTGTTTTTCAATGTTGAGGTTGTTGTTGAATTTGTTGGTGTTTTTCAATGTTGAGTTTGTTGTTGAATTTGTTGGTGTTTTTTAATTTCGAGGTTGTTGTTGAATTTGTTAGTGTTTTTCAATGTTGAGATTGTTGCTGAATTTGTTGTTGTTTTTCAATGTTGAGGTTGTTGTTGAATTTGTTGGTGTTTTTCAATGTTGAGGTTGTTGTTGTTTTTCAATGTTGAGGTTGTTGTTGTATTTGTTGGTGTTTTTCAATTTCGAGGTTGTTGTTGAATTTGTTGGTGTTTTTCAATGTTGAAGTTGTTGTTGAATTTGTTGGTGTTTTTCAATGTTGAGGTTGTTGTTGTTTTTCAATGTTGAGGTTGTTGTTGAATTTGTTGGTGTTTTTCAATGTTGAGGTTGTTGTTGTTTTTCAATGCTGAGGTTGTTGTTGAATTTGTTGGTGTTTTTCAATGTTGAGGTTGTTGTTGAATTTGTTGGTGTTTTTCAATGTTGAGGTTGTTGTTGTTTTTCAATGTTGAGGTTGTTGTTGAATTTGTTGGTGTTTTTCAAGGTTTAGGTTGTTGTTGTTTTTCAATGTTGAGGTTGTTGTTGAATTTGTTGGTGTTTTTCAATGTTGAGGTTGTTGTTGAATTTGTTGGTGTTTTTCAATGTTGAGGTTGTTGTTGTTTTTCAATGTTGAGGTTGTTGTTGAATTTGTTGGTGTTTTTCAATGTTGAGTTTGTTGTTGTTTTTCAATGTTGAGGTTGTTGTTGTTTTTCAATGTCGAGGTTGTTGTTGAATTTGTTGGTGTTTTTCAATGTTGAGGTTGTTTTTGTTTTTCAATGTTGAGTTTGTTGTTGAATTTGTTGGAGTTTTTCAATGTTGAGGTTGTTGTAGAATTTGTTGGTGTTTTTCAATGTTGAGGTTGTTGTTGTTTTTCAATGTTGAGGTTGTTGTTGAATTTGTTGGTGTTTTTCAATGTTGAGTTTGTTGTTGTTTTTCAATGTTGAGGTTGTTGTTGTTTTTCAATGTCGAGGTTGTTGTTGAATTTGTTGGTGTTTTTCAATGTTGAGGTTGTTGTTGTTTTTCAATGTTGAAGTTGTTGTTGAATTTGTTGGTGTTTTTCAATTTCGAGGTTGTTGTTGAATTTGTTAGTGTTTTTCAATGTTGAGGTTCTTGTTGAATTTGTTGGTCTTTTTCAATGTTGAGGTTGTTGTTGAATTTGTTGGTGTTTTTCAATGTTGAGGTTGTTGTTGTTTTTCAATGTTGAGGTTGTTGTTGTATTTGTTGGTGTTTTTCAATTTCGAGGTTGTTGTTGAATTTGTTGGTGTTTTTCAATGTTAAGGTTGTTGTTGTTTTTCAATGTTGAGGTTGTTGTTGAATTTGTTGGTGTTTTTCAATGTAGAGGTTGTTGTTGTTTTTCAATGTTGAGTTTGTTGTTGAATTTGTTGGTGTTTTTCAATGTTGAGGTTGTTGTTGAATTTGTTGGTGTTTTTCAATGTTGAGGTTGTTGTTGTTTTTCAATGTTGAGGTTGTTGTTGAATTTGTTGGTGTTTTTCAATGTTGAGGTTGTTGTTGTTTTTCAATGCTGAGGTTGTTGTTGAATTTGTTGGTGTTTTTCAATGTTGAGGTTGTTGTTGTTTTTCAATGCTGAGGTTGTTGTTGAATTTGTTGGTGTTTTTCAATGTTGAGGTTGTTGTTGTTTTTCAATGTTGAGGTTGTTGTTGAATTTGTTGGTGTTTTTCAATGTTGAGGTTGTTGTTGTTTTTCAATGTTGAGGTTGTTGTTGAATTTGTTGGTGTTTTTCAATGTTGAGGTTGTTGTTGAATTTGTTGGTGTTTTTCAATGTTGAGTTTGTTGTTGTTTTTCAATGTTGAGGTTGTTGTTGTTTTTCAATGTTGAGGTTGTTGTTGAATTTGTTGGTGTTTTTCAATGTTGAGGTTGTTGTTGTTTTTCAATGTTGAGTTTGTTGTTGAATTTGTTGGTGTTTTTCAATGTTGAGGTTGTTGTTGAATTTGTTGGTGTTTTTCAATGTTGAGGTTGTTGTTGTTTTTCAATGTTGAGGTTGTTGTTGAATTTGTTGGTGTTTTTCAATGTAGAGGTTGTTGTTGTTTTTCAATGTTGAGTTTGTTGTTGAATTTGTTGGTGTTTTTCAATGTTGAGTTTGTTGTTGAATTTGTTGGTGTTTTTAAATTTCGAGGTTGTTGTTGAATTTGTTAGTGTTTTTCAATGTTGAGATTGTTGCTGAATTTGTTGTTGTTTTTCAATGTTGAGGTTGTTGTTGAATTTGTTGGTGTTTTTCAATGTTGAGGTTGTTGTTGTTTTTCAATGTTGAGGTTGTTGTTGTATTTGTTGGTGTTTTTCAATTTCGAGGTTGTTGTTGAATTTGTTGGTGTTTTTCAATGTTGAAGTTGTTGTTGAATTTGTTGGTGTTTTTCAATGTTGAGGTTGTTGTTGTTTTTCAATGTTGAGGTTGTTGTTGAATTTGTTGGTGTTTTTCAATGTTGAGGTTGTTGTTGTTTTTCAATGCTGAGGTTGTTGTTGAATTTGTTGGTGTTTTTCAATGTTGAGGTTGTTGTTGAATTTGTTGGTGTTTTTCAATGTTGAGGTTGTTGTTGTTTTTCAATGTTGAGGTTGTTGTTGAATTTGTTGGTGTTTTTCAAGGTTTAGGTTGTTGTTGTTTTTCAATGTTGAGGTTGTTGTTGAATTTGTTGGTGTTTTTCAATGTTGAGGTTGTTGTTGAATTTGTTGGTGTTTTTCAATGTTGAGGTTGTTGTTGTTTTTCAATGTTGAGGTTGTTGTTGAATTTGTTGGTGTTTTTCAATGTTGAGTTTGTTGTTGTTTTTCAATGTTGAGGTTGTTGTTGTTTTTCAATGTCGAGGTTGTTGTTGAATTTGTTGGTGTTTTTCAATGTTGAGGTTGTTTTTGTTTTTCAATGTTGAGTTTGTTGTTGAATTTGTTGGAGTTTTTCAATGTTGAGGTTGTTGTAGAATTTGTTGGTGTTTTTCAATGTTGAGGTTGTTGTTGTTTTTCAATGTTGAGGTTGTTGTTGAATTTGTTGGTGTTTTTCAATGTTGAGTTTGTTGTTGTTTTTCAATGTTGAGGTTGTTGTTGTTTTTCAATGTCGAGGTTGTTGTTGAATTTGTTGGTGTTTTTCGATGTTGAGGTTGTTGTTGTTTTTCAATGTTGAAGTTGTTGTTGAATTTGTTGGTGTTTTTCAATTTCGAGGTTGTTGTTGAATTTGTTAGTGTTTTTCAATGTTGAGGTTCTTGTTGAATTTGTTGGTCTTTTTCAATGTTGAGGTTGTTGTTGAATTTGTTGGTGTTTTTCAATGTTGAGGTTGTTGTTGTTTTTCAATGTTGAGGTTGTTGTTGTATTTGTTGGTGTTTTTCAATTTCGAGGTTGTTGTTGAATTTGTTGGTGTTTTTCAATGTTGAGGTTGTTGTTGTTTTTCAATGTTGAGGTTGTTGTTGAATTTGTTGGTGTTTTTCAATGTAGAGGTTGTTGTTGTTTTTCAATGTTGAGGTTGTTGTTGAATTTGTTGGTGTTTTTCAATGTTGAGTTTGTTGTTGAATTTGTTGGTGTTTTTAAATTTCGAGGTTGTTGTTGAATTTGTTAGTGTTTTTCAATGTTGAGATTGTTGCTGAATTTGTTGTTGTTTTTCAATGTTGAGGTTGTTGTTGAATTTGTTGGTGTTTTTCAATGTTGAGGTTGTTGTTGTTTTTCAATGTTGAGGTTGTTGTTGTATTTGTTGGTGTTTTTCAATTTCGAGGTTGTTGTTGAATTTGTTGGTGTTTTTCAATGTTGAAGTTGTTGTTGAATTTGTTGGTGTTTTTCAATGTTGAGGTTGTTGTTGTTTTTCAATGTTGAGGTTGTTGTTGAATTTGTTGGTGTTTTTCAATGTTGAGGTTGTTGTTGTTTTTCAATGCTGAGGTTGTTGTTGAATTTGTTGGTGTTTTTCAATGTTGAGGTTGTTGTTGAATTTGTTGGTGTTTTTCAATGTTGAGGTTGTTGTTGTTTTTCAATGTTGAGGTTGTTGTTGAATTTGTTGGTGTTTTTCAAGGTTTAGGTTGTTGTTGTTTTTCAATGTTGAGGTTGTTGTTGAATTTGTTGGTGTTTTTCAATTTCGAGGTTGTTGTTGAATTTGTTAGTGTTTTTCAATGTTGAGGTTCTTGTTGAATTTGTTGGTCTTTTTCAATGTTGAGGTTGTTGTTGAATTTGTTGGTGTTTTTCAATGTTGAGGTTGTTGTTGTTTTTCAATGTTGAGGTTGTTGTTGTATTTGTTGGTGTTTTTCAATTTCGAGGTTGTTGTTGAATTTGTTGGTGTTTTTCAATGTTGAGATTGTTGTTGTTTTTCAATGTTGAGGTTGTTGTTGAATTTGTTGGTGTTTTTCAATGTAGAGGTTGTTGTTGTTTTTCAATGTTGAGGTTGTTGTTGAATTTGTTGGTGTTTTTCAATGTTGAGTTTGTTGTTGAATTTGTTGGTGTTTTTAAATTTCGAGGTTGTTGTTGAATTTGTTAGTGTTTTTCAATGTTGAGATTGTTGCTGAATTTGTTGTTGTTTTTCAATGTTGAGGTTGTTGTTGAATTTGTTGGTGTTTTTCAATGTTGAGGTTGTTGTTGTTTTTCAATGTTGAGGTTGTTGTTGTATTTGTTGGTGTTTTTCAATTTCGAGGTTGTTGTTGAATTTGTTGCTGTTTTTCAATGTTGAAGTTGTTGTTGAATTTGTTGGTGTTTTTCAATGTTGAGGTTGTTGTTGTTTTTCAATGTTGAGGTTGTTGTTGAATTTGTTGGTGTTTTTCAATGTTGAGGTTGTTGTTGTTTTTCAATGCTGAGGTTGTTGTTGAATTTGTTGGTGTTTTTCAATGTTGAGGTTGTTGTTGAATTTGTTGGTGTTTTTCAATGTTGAGGTTGTTGTTGTTTTTCAATGTTGAGGTTGTTGTTGAATTTGTTGGTGTTTTTCAAGGTTTAGGTTGTTGTTGTTTTTCAATGTTGAGGTTGTTGTTGAATTTGTTGGTGTTTTTCAATGTTGAGGTTGTTGTTGAATTTGTTGGTGTTTTTCAATGTTGAGGTTGTTGTTGTTTTTCAATGTTGAGGTTGTTGTTGAATTTGTTGGTGTTTTTCAATGTTGAGTTTGTTGTTGTTTTTCAATGTTGAGGTTGTTGTTGTTTTTCAATGTCGAGGTTGTTGTTGAATTTGTTGGTGTTTTTCAATGTTGAGGTTGTTTTTGTTTTTCAATGTTGAGTTTGTTGTTGAATTTGTTGGAGTTTTTCAATGTTGAGGTTCTGTAGAATTTGTTGGTGTTTTTCAATGTTGAGGTTGTTGTTGTTTTTCAATGTTGAGGTTGTTGTTGAATTTGTTGGTGTTTTTCAATGTTGAGTTTGTTGTTGTTTTTCAATGTTGAGGTTGTTGTTGTTTTTCAATGTCGAGGTTGTTGTTGAATTTGTTGGTGTTTTTCAATGTTGAGGTTGTTGTTGTTTTTCAATGTTGAAGTTGTTGTTGAATTTGTTGGTGTTTTTCAATTTCGAGGTTGTTGTTGAATTTGTTAGTGTTTTTCAATGTTGAGGTTCTTGTTGAATTTGTTGGTCTTTTTCAATGTTGAGGTTGTTGTTGAATTTGTTGGTGTTTTTCAATGTTGAGGTTGTTGTTGTTTATCAATGTTGAGGTTGTTGTTGTATTTGTTGGTGTTTTTCAATTTCGAGGTTGTTGTTGAATTTGTTGGTGTTTTTCAATGTTAAGGTTGTTGTTGTTTTTCAATGTTGAGGTTGTTGTTGAATTTGTTGGTGTTTTTCAATGTAGAGGTTGTTGTTGTTTTTCAATGTTGAGTTTGTTGTTGAATTTGTTGGTGTTTTTCAATGTTGAGGTTGTTGTTGAATTTGTTGGTGTTTTTCAATGTTGAGGTTGTTGTTGTTTTTCAATGTTGAGGTTGTTGTTGAATTTGTTGGTGTTTTTCAATGTTGAGGTTGTTGTTGTTTTTCAATGCTGAGGTTGTTGTTGAATTTGTTGGTGTTTTTCAATGTTGAGGTTGTTGTTGTTTTTCAATGCTGAGGTTGTTGTTGAATTTGTTGGTGTTTTTCAATGTTGAGGTTGTTGTTGTTTTTCAATGTTGAGGTTGTTGTTGAATTTGTTGGTGTTTTTCAATGTTGAGGTTGTTGTTGTTTTTCAATGTTGAGGTTGTTGTTGAATTTGTTGGTGTTTTTCAATGTTGAGGTTGTTGTTGAATTTGTTGGTGTTTTTCAATGTTGAGTTTGTTGTTGTTTTTCAATGTTGAGGTTGTTGTTGTTTTTCAATGTTGAGGTTGTTGTTGAATTTGTTGGTGTTTTTCAATGTTGAGGTTGTTGTTGTTTTTCAATGTTGAGTTTGTTGTTGAATTTGTTGGTGTTTTTCAATGTTGAGGTTGTTGTTGAATTTGTTGGTGTTTTTCAATGTTGAGGTTGTTGTTGTTTTTCAATGTTGAGGTTGTTGTTGAATTTGTTGGTGTTTTTCAATGTAGAGGTTGTTGTTGTTTTTCAATGTTGAGTTTGTTGTTGAATTTGTTGGTGTTTTTCAATGTTGAGTTTGTTGTTGAATTTGTTGGTGTTTTTAAATTTCGAGGTTGTTGTTGAATTTGTTAGTGTTTTTCAATGTTGAGATTGTTGCTGAATTTGTTGTTGTTTTTCAATGTTGAGGTTGTTGTTGAATTTGTTGGTGTTTTTCAATGTTGAGGTTGTTGTTGTTTTTCAATGTTGAGGTTGTTGTTGTATTTGTTGGTGTTTTTCAATTTCGAGGTTGTTGTTGAATTTGTTGGTGTTTTTCAATGTTGAAGTTGTTGTTGAATTTGTTGGTGTTTTTCAATGTTGAGGTTGTTGTTGTTTTTCAATGTTGAGGTTGTTGTTGAATTTGTTGGTGTTTTTCAATGTTGAGGTTGTTGTTGTTTTTCAATGCTGAGGTTGTTGTTGAATTTGTTGGTGTTTTTCAATGTTGAGGTTGTTGTTGAATTTGTTGGTGTTTTTCAATGTTGAGGTTGTTGTTGTTTTTCAATGTTGAGGTTGTTGTTGAATTTGTTGGTGTTTTTCAAGGTTTAGGTTGTTGTTGTTTTTCAATGTTGAGGTTGTTGTTGAATTTGTTGGTGTTTTTCAATGTTGAGGTTGTTGTTGAATTTGTTGGTGTTTTTCAATGTTGAGGTTGTTGTTGTTTTTCAATGTTGAGGTTGTTGTTGAATTTGTTGGTGTTTTTCAATGTTGAGTTTGTTGTTGTTTTTCAATGTTGAGGTTGTTGTTGTTTTTCAATGTCGAGGTTGTTGTTGAATTTGTTGGTGTTTTTCAATGTTGAGGTTGTTTTTGTTTTTCAATGTTGAGTTTGTTGTTGAATTTGTTGGAGTTTTTCAATGTTGAGGTTGTTGTAGAATTTGTTGGTGTTTTTCAATGTTGAGGTTGTTGTTGTTTTTCAATGTTGAGGTTGTTGTTGAATTTGTTGGTGTTTTTCAATGTTGAGTTTGTTGTTGTTTTTCAATGTTGAGGTTGTTGTTGTTTTTCAATGTCGAGGTTGTTGTTGAATTTGTTGGTGTTTTTCAATGTTGAGGTTGTTGTTGTTTTTCAATGTTGAAGTTGTTGTTGAATTTGTTGGTGTTTTTCAATTTCGAGGTTGTTGTTGAATTTGTTAGTGTTTTTCAATGTTGAGGTTCTTGTTGAATTTGTTGGTCTTTTTCAATGTTGAGGTTGTTGTTGAATTTGTTGGTGTTTTTCAATGTTGAGGTTGTTGTTGTTTTTCAATGTTGAGGTTGTTGTTGTATTTGTTGGTGTTTTTCAATTTCGAGGTTGTTGTTGAATTTGTTGGTGTTTTTCAATGTTGAGGTTGTTGTTGTTTTTCAATGTTGAGGTTGTTGTTGAATTTGTTGGTGTTTTTCAATGTAGAGGTTGTTGTTGTTTTTCAATGTTGAGGTTGTTGTTGAATTTGTTGGTGTTTTCAATGTTGAGTTTGTTGTTGAATTTGTTGGTGTTTTTAAATTTCGAGGTTGTTGTTGAATTTGTTAGTGTTTTTCAATGTTGAGATTGTTGCTGAATTTGTTGTTGTTTTTCAATGTTGAGGTTGTTGTTGAATTTGTTGGTGTTTTTCAATGTTGAGGTTGTTGTTGTTTTTCAATGTTGAGGTTGTTGTTGTATTTGTTGGTGTTTTTCAATTTCGAGGTTGTTGTTGAATTTGTTGGTGTTTTTCAATGTTGAAGTTGTTGTTGAATTTGTTGGTGTTTTTCAATGTTGAGGTTGTTGTTGTTTTTCAATGTTGAGGTTGTTGTTGAATTTGTTGGTGTTTTTCAATGTTGAGGTTGTTGTTGTTTTTCAATGCTGAGGTTGTTGTTGAATTTGTTGGTGTTTTTCAATGTTGAGGTTGTTGTTGAATTTGTTGGTGTTTTTCAATGTTGAGGTTGTTGTTGTTTTTCAATGTTGAGGTTGTTGTTGAATTTGTTGGTGTTTTTCAAGGTTTAGGTTGTTGTTGTTTTTCAATGTTGAGGTTGTTGTTGAATTTGTTGGTGTTTTTCAATGTTGAGGTTGTTGTTGAATTTGTTGGTGTTTTTCAATGTTGAGGTTGTTGTTGTTTTTCAATGTTGAGGTTGTTGTTGAATTTGTTGGTGTTTTTCAATGTTGAGTTTGTTGTTGTTTTTCAATGTTGAGGTTGTTGTTGTTTTTCAATGTCGAGGTTGTTGTTGAATTTGTTGGTGTTTTTCAATGTTGAGGTTGTTTTTGTTTTTCAATGTTGAGTTTGTTGTTGAATTTGTTGGAGTTTTTCAATGTTGAGGTTGTTGTAGAATTTGTTGGTGTTTTTCAATGTTGAGGTTGTTGTTGTTTTTCAATGTTGAGGTTGTTGTTGAATTTGTTGGTGTTTTTCAATGTTGAGTTTGTTGTTGTTTTTCAATGTTGAGGTTGTTGTTGTTTTTCAATGTCGAGGTTGTTGTTGAATTTGTTGGTGTTTTTCAATGTTGAGGTTGTTGTTGTTTTTCAATGTTGAAGTTGTTGTTGAATTTGTTGGTGTTTTTCAATTTCGAGGTTGTTGTTGAATTTGTTAGTGTTTTTCAATGTTGAGGTTCTTGTTGAATTTGTTGGTCTTTTTCAATGTTGAGGTTGTTGTTGAATTTGTTGGTGTTTTTCAATGTTGAGGTTGTTGTTGTTTTTCAATGTTGAGGTTGTTGTTGTATTTGTTGGTGTTTTTCAATTTCGAGGTTGTTGTTGAATTTGTTGGTGTTTTTCAATGTTAAGGTTGTTGTTGTTTTTCAATGTTGAGGTTGTTGTTGAATTTGTTGGTGTTTTTCAATGTAGAGGTTGTTGTTGTTTTTCAATGTTGAGTTTGTTGTTGAATTTGTTGGTGTTTTTCAATGTTGAGGTTGTTGTTGAATTTGTTGGTGTTTTTCAATGTTGAGGTTGTTGTTGTTTTTCAATGTTGAGGTTGTTGTTGAATTTGTTGGTGTTTTTCAATGTTGAGGTTGTTGTTGTTTTTCAATGCTGAGGTTGTTGTTGAATTTGTTGGTGTTTTTCAATGTTGAGGTTGTTGTTGTTTTTCAATGCTGAGGTTGTTGTTGAATTTGTTGGTGTTTTTCAATGTTGAGGTTGTTGTTTTTTTTCAATGTTGAGGTTGTTGTTGAATTTGTTGGTGTTTTTCAATGTTGAGGTTGTTGTTGTTTTTCAATGTTGAGGTTGTTGTTGAATTTGTTGGTGTTTTTCAATGTTGAGTTTGTTGTTGTTTTTCAATGTTGAGGTTGTTGTTGTTTTTCATGTTGAGGTTGTTGTTGAATTTGTTGGTGTTTTTCAATGTTGAGGTTGTTGCTGTTTTTCAATGTTGAGTTTGTTGTTGAATTTGTTGGTGTTTTTCAATGTTGAGGTTGTTGTTGAATTTGTTGGTGTTTTTCAATGTTGAGGTTGTTGTTGTTTTTCAATGTTGAGGTTGTTGTTGAATTTGTTGGTGTTTTTCAATGTTTAGGTTGTTGTTGTTTTTCAATGTTGAGTTTGTTGTTGAATTTGTTGGTGTTTTTCAATGTTGAGTTTGTTGTTGAATTTGTTGGTGTTTTTAAATTTCGAGGTTGTTGTTGAATTTGTTAGTGTTTTTCAATGTTGAGATTGTTGCTGAATTTGTTGTTGTTTTTCAATGTTGAGGTTGTTGTTGAATTTGTTGGTGTTTTTCAATGTTGAGGTTGTTGTTGTTTTTCAATGTTGAGGTTGTTGTTGTATTTGTTGGTGTTTTTCAATTTCGAGGTTGTTGTTGAATTTGTTGGTGTTTTTCAATGTTGAAGTTGTTGTTGAATTTGTTGGTGTTTTTCAATGTTGAGGTTGTTGTTGTTTTTCAATGTTGAGGTTGTTGTTGAATTTGTTGGTGTTTTTCAATGTTGAGGTTGTTGTTGTTTTTCAATGCTGAGGTTGTTGTTGAATTTGTTGGTGTTTTTCAATGTTGAGGTTGTTGTTGAATTTGTTGGTGTTTTTCAATGTTGAGGTTGTTGTTGTTTTTCAATGTTGAGGTTGTTGTTGAATTTGTTGGTGTTTTTCAATGTTTAGGTTGTTGTTGTTTTTCAATGTTGAGGTTGTTGTTGAATTTGTTGGTGTTTTTCAATGTTGAGGTTGTTGTTGAATTTGTTGGTGTTTTTCAATGTTGAGGTTGTTGTTGTTTTTCAATGTTGAGGTTGTTGTTGAACTTGTTGGTGTTTTTCAATGTTGAGTTTGTTGTTGTTTTTCAATGTTGAGGTTGTTGTTGTTTTTCAATGTCAAGGTTGTTGTTGAATTTGTTGGTGTTTTTCAATGTTGAGGTTGTTGTTGTTTTTCAATGTTGAGTTTGTTGTTGAATTTGTTGGAGTTTTTCAATGTTGAGTTTGTTGTTGAATTTGTTGGTGTTTTTCAATTTCGAGGTTGTTGTTGAATTTGTTAGTGTTTTTCAATGTTGAGGTTCTTGTTGAATTTGTTGGTGTTTTTCAATGTTGAGGTTGTTGTTGAATTTGTTGGTGTTTTTCAATGTAGAGGTTGTTGTTGTTTTTCAATGTTGAGTTTGTTGTTGAATTTGTAGGTGTTTTTCAATGTTGAGTTTGTTGTTGAATTTGTTGGTGTTTTTCAATTTCGAGGTTGTTGTTGAATTTGTTAGTGTTTTTCAATGTTGAGATTGTTGCTGAATTTGTTGTTGTTTTTCAATGTTGAGGTTGTTGTTGAATTTGTTGGTGTTTTTCAATGTTGAGGTTGTTGTTGTTTTTCAATGTTGAGGTTGTTGTTGTATTTGTTGGTGTTTTTCAATTTCGAGGTTGTTGTTGAATTTGTTGGTGTTTTTCAATGTTGAAGTTGTTGTTGAATTTGTTGGTGTTTTTCAATGTTGAGGTTGTTGTTGTTTTTCAATGTTGAGGTTGTTGTTGAATTTGTTGGTGTTTTTCAATGTTGAGGTTGTTGTTGTTTTTCAATGCTGAGGTTGTTGTTGAATTTGTTGGTGTTTTTCAATGTTGAGGTTGTTGTTGAATTTGTTGGTGTTTTTCAATGTTGAGGTTGTTGTTGTTTTTCAATGTTGAGGTTGTTGTTGAATTTGTTGGTGTTTTTCAATGTTTAGGTTGTTGTTGTTTTTCAATGTTGAGGTTGTTGTTGAATTTGTTGGTGTTTTTCAATGTTGAGGTTGTTGTTGAATTTGTTGGTGTTTTTCAATGTTGAGGTTGTTGTTGTTTTTCAATGTTGAGGTTGTTGTTGAATTTGTTGGTGTTTTTCAATGTTGAGTTTGTTGTTGTTTTTCAATGTTGAGGTTGTTGTTGTTTTTCAATGTCGAGGTTGTTGTTGAATTTGTTGGTGTTTTTCAATGTTGAGGTTGTTGTTGTTTTTCAATGTTGAGTTTGTTGTTGAATTTGTTGGAGTTTTTCAATGTTGAGGTTGTTGTAGAATTTGTTGGTTTTTTTCAATGTTGAGGTTGTTGTTGTTTTTCAATGTTGAGCTTGTTGTTGAATTTGTTGGTGTTTTTCAATGTTGAGTTTGTTGTTGTTTTTCAATGTTGAGGTTGTTGTTGTTTTTCAATGTCGAGGTTGTTGTTGAATTTGTTGGTGTTTTTCAATGTTGAGGTTGTTGTTGTTTTTCAATGTTGAATTTGTTGTTGAATTTGTTGGTGTTTTTCAATTTCGAGGTTGTTGTTGAATTTGTTAGTGTTTTTCAATGTTGAGGTTCTTGTTGAATTTGTTGGTCTTTTTCAATGTTGAGGTTGTTGTTGAATTTGTTGGTGTTTTTCAATGTTGAGGTTGTTGTTGTTTTTCAATGTTGAGGTTGTTGTTGTATTTGTTGGTGTTTTTCAATTTCGAGGTTGTTGTTGAATTTGTTGGTGTTTTTCAATGTTGAGGTTGTTGTTGTTTTTCAATGTTGAGGTTGTTGTTGAATTTGTTGGTGTTTTTCAATGTAGAGGTTGTTGTTGTTTTTCAATGTTGAGTTTGTTGTTGAATTTGTTGGTGTTTTTCAATGTTGAGGTTGTTGTTGAATTTGTTGGTGTTTTTCAATGTTGAGGTTGTTGTTGTTTTTCAATGTTGAGGTTGTTGTTGAATTTGTTGGTGTTTTTCAATGTAGAGGTTGTTGTTGTTTTTCAATGTTGAGTTTGTTGTTGAATTTGTTAGTGTTTTTCAATGTTGAGTTTGTTGGTGTTTTTCAATTTCGAGGTTGTTGTTGAATTTGTTAGTGTTTTTCAATGTTGAGGTTGTTGTTGAATTTGTTGGTGTTTTTCAATGTTGAGGTTGTTGTTGAATTTGTTGGTGTTTTTCAATGTTGAGGTTGTTGTTGTTTTTCAATGTTGAGGTTGTTGTTGTATTTGTTGGTGTTTTTCAATTTCGAGGTTGTTGTTGAATTTGTTGGTGTTTTTCAATGTTGAAGTTGTTGTTGAATTTGTTGGTGTTTTTCAATGTTGAGGTTGTTGTTGTTTTTCAATGTTGAGGTTGTTGTTGAATTTGTTGGTGTTTTTCAATGTTGAGGTTGTTGTTGTTTTTCAATGCTGAGGTTGTTGTTGAATTTGTTGGTGTTTTTCAATGTTGAGGTTATTATTGAATTTGTTGGTGTTTTTCAATGTTGAGGTTGTTGTTGTTTTTCAATGTTGAGGTTGTTGTTGAATTTGTTGGTGTTTTTCAATGTTTAGGTTGTTGTTGTTTTTCAATGTTGAGGTTGTTGTTGAATTTGTTGGTGTTTTTCAATGTTGAGGTTGTTGTTGAATTTGTTGGTGTTTTTCAATGTTGAGGTTGTTGTTGTTTTTCAATGTTGAGGTTGTTGTTGAATTTGTTGGTGTTTTTCAATGTTGAGTTTGTTGTTGTTTTTCAATGTTGAGGTTGTTGTTGTTTTTCAATGTCGAGGTTGTTGTTGAATTTGTTGGTGTTTTTCAATGTTGAGGTTGTTGTTGTTTTTCAATGTTGAATTTGTTGTTGAATTTGTTGGTGTTTTTCAATTTCGAGGTTGTTGTTGAATTTGTTAGTGTTTTTCAATGTTGAGGTTCTTGTTGAATTTGTTGGTCTTTTTCAATGTTGAGGTTGTTGTTGAATTTGTTGGTGTTTTTCAATGTTGAGGTTGTTGTTGTTTTTCAATGTTGAGGTTGTTGTTGTATTTGTTGGTGTTTTTCAATTTCGAGGTTGTTGTTGAATTTGTTGGTGTTTTTCAATGTTGAGGTTGTTGTTGTTTTTCAATGTTGAGGTTGTTGTTGAATTTGTTGGTGTTTTTCAATGTAGAGGTTGTTGTTGTTTTTCAATGTTGAGTTTGTTGTTGAATTTGTTGGTGTTTTTCAATGTTGAGGTTGTTGTTGAATTTGTTGGTGTTTTTCAATGTTGAGGTTGTTGTTGTTTTTCAATGTTGAGGTTGTTGTTGAATTTGTTGGTGTTTTTCAATGTAGAGGTTGTTGTTGTTTTTCAATGTTGAGTTTGTTGTTGAATTTGTTAGTGTTTTTCAATGTTGAGTTTGTTGGTGTTTTTCAATTTCGAGGTTGTTGTTGAATTTGTTAGTGTTTTTCAATGTTGAGGTTGTTGTTGAATTTGTTGGTGTTTTTCAATGTTGAGGTTGTTGTTGAATTTGTTGGTGTTTTTCAATGTTGAGGTTGTTGTTGTTTTTCAATGTTGAGGTTGTTGTTGTATTTGTTGGTGTTTTTCAATTTCGAGGTTGTTGTTGAATTTGTTGGTGTTTTTCAATGTTGAAGTTGTTGTTGAATTTGTTGGTGTTTTTCAATGTTGAGGTTCTTGTTGTTTTTCAATGTTGAAGTTGTTGTTGAATTTGTTGGTGTTTTTCAATGTTGAGGTTGTTGTTGTTTTTCAATGCTGAGGTTGTTGTTGAATTTATTGGTGTTTTTCAATGTTGAGGTTTTTGTTGAATTTGTTGGTGTTTTTCAATGTTGAGGTTGTTGTTGTTTTTCAATGTTGAGGTTGCTGTTGAATTTGTTGGTGTTTTTCAATGTTTAGGTTCTGTTGTTTTTCAATGTTGAGGTTGTTGTTGAATTTGTTGGTGTTTTTCAATGTTGAGGTTGTTGCTGAATTTGTTGGTGTTTTTCAATGTTGAGGTTGTTGTTGTTTTTCAATGTTGAGGTTGTTGTTGAATTTGTTGGTGTTTTTCAATGTTGAGTTTGTTGTTGTTTTTCAATGTTGAGGTTGTTGTTGTTTTTCAATGTTGAGGTTGTTGTTGAATTTGTTGGTGTTTTTCAATGTTGAGGTTGTTGTTGTTTTTCAATGTTGAGGTTGTTGTTGAATTTGTTGGTGCTTTTCAATGTTGAGACTGTTGTTGAATTTGTTGGTGTTTTTCAATGTTGAGGTTGTTGTTGTTTTTCAATGTTGAGTTTGTTGTTGAATTTGTTGGTGTTCTTCAATTTCGAGGTTGTTGTTGAATTTGTTAGTGTTTTTCAATGTTGAGGTTGTTGTTGAATTTGTTGGTGTTTTTCAATGTTGAGGTTGTTGTTGTTTTTCAATGTTGAGGTTGTTGTTGAATTTGTTGGTGTTTTTCAATGTTGAGGTTGTTGTTGCTTTTCAATGCTGAGGTTGTTGTTGAATTTGTTGGTGTTTTTCAATGTTGAGGTTGTTGTTGAATTTGTTGGTGTTTTTCAATGTTGAGGTTGTTGTTGTTTTTCAATGTTGAGGTTGTTGTTGAATTTGTTGGTGTTTTTCAATGTTTAGGTTGTTGTTGTTTTTCAATGTTGAGGTTGTTGTTGAATTTGTTGGTGTTTTTCAATGTTGAGGTTGTTGTTGAATTTGTTGGTGTTTTTCAATGTTGAGGTTGTTGTTGTTTTTCAATGTTGAGGTTGTTGTTGAATTTGTTGGTGTTTTTCAATGTTGAGTTTGTTGTTGTTTTTCAATGTCGAGGTTGTTGTTGTTTTTCAATGTCGAGGTTGTTGTTGAATTTGTTGGTGTTTTTCAATGTTGAGGTTGTTGTTGTTTTTCAATGTTGAGTTTGTTGTTGAATTTGTTGGAGTTTTTCAATGTTGAGGTTTTTGTAGAATTTGTTGGTGTTTTTCAATGTTGAGGTTGTTGTTGTTTTTCAATGTTGAGGTTGTTGTTGAATTTGTTGGTGTTTTTCAATGTTGAGTTTGTTGTTGTTTTTCAATGTTGAGGTTGTTGTTGTTTTTCAATGTCGAGGTTGTTGTTGAATTTGTTGGTGTTTTTCAATGTTGAGGTTGTTGTTGTTTTTCAATGTTGAATTTGTTGTTGAATTTGTTGGTGTTTTTCAATTTCGAGGTTGTTGTTGAATTTGTTAGTGTTTTTCAATGTTGAGGTTCTTGTTGAATTTGTTGGTCTTTTTCAATGTTGAGGTTGTTGTTGAATTTGTTGGTGTTTTTCAATGTTGAGGTTGTTGTTGTTTTTCAATGTTGAGGTTGTTGTTGTATTTGTTGGTGTTTTTCAATTTCGAGGTTGTTGTTGAATTTGTTGGTGTTTTTCAATGTTGAGGTTGTTGTTGTTTTTCAATGTTGAGTTTGTTGTTGAATTTGTTGGTGTTTTTCAATGTTGAGGTTGTTGTTGAATTTGTTAGTGTTTTTCAATGTTGAGTTTGTTGGTGTTTTTCAATTTCGAGGTTGTTGTTGAATTTGTTAGTGTTTTTCAATGTTGAGGTTGTTGTTGAATTTGTTGGTGTTTTTCAATGTTGAGGTTGTTGTTGAATTTGTTGGTGTTTTTCAATGTTGAGGTTGTTGTTGTTTTTCAATGTTGAGGTTGTTGTTGTATTTGTTGGTGTTTTTCAATTTCGAGGTTGTTGTTGAATTTGTTGGTGTTTTTCAATGTTGAAGTTGTTGTTGAATTTGTTGGTGTTTTTCAATGTTGAGGTTCTTGTTGTTTTTCAATGTTGAAGTTGTTGTTGAATTTGTTGGTGTTTTTCAATGTTGAGGTTGTTGTTGTTTTTCAATGCTGAGGTTGTTGTTGAATTTATTGGTGTTTTTCAATGTTGAGGTTTTTGTTGAATTTGTTGGTGTTTTTCAATGTTGAGGTTGTTGTTGTTTTTCAATGTTGAGGTTGCTGTTGAATTTGTTGGTGTTTTTCAATGTTTAGGTTCTGTTGTTTTTCAATGTTGAGGTTGTTGTTGAATTTGTTGGTGTTTTTCAATGTTGAGGTTGTTGCTGAATTTGTTGGTGTTTTTCAATGTTGAGGTTGTTGTTGTTTTTCAATGTTGAGGTTGTTGTTGAATTTGTTGGTGTTTTTCAATGTTGAGTTTGTTGTTGTTTTTCAATGTTGAGGTTGTTGTTGTTTTTCAATGTTGAGGTTGTTGTTGAATTTGTTGGTGTTTTTCAATGTTGAGGTTGTTGTTGTTTTTCAATGTTGAGGTTGTTGTTGAATTTGTTGGTGCTTTTCAATGTTGAGACTGTTGTTGAATTTGTTGGTGTTTTTCAATGTTGAGGTTGTTGTTGTTTTTCAATGTTGAGTTTGTTGTTGAATTTGTTGGTGTTTTTCAATTTCGAGGTTGTTGTTGAATTTGTTAGTGTTTTTCAATGTTGAGGTTGTTGTTGAATTTGTTGGTGTTTTTCAATGTTGAGGTTGTTGTTGTTTTTCAATGTTGAGGTTGTTGTTGAATTTGTTGGTGTTTTTCAATGTTGAGGTTGTTGTTGCTTTTCAATGCTGAGGTTGTTGTTGAATTTGTTGGTGTTTTTCAATGTTGAGGTTGTTGTTGAATTTGTTGGTGTTTTTCAATGTTGAGGTTGTTGTTGTTTTTCAATGTTGAGGTTGTTGTTGAATTTGTTGGTGTTTTTCAATGTTTAGGTTGTTGTTGTTTTTCAATGTTGAGGTTGTTGTTGAATTTGTTGGTGTTTTTCAATGTTGAGGTTGTTGTTGAATTTGTTGGTGTTTTTCAATGTTGAGGTTGTTGTTGTTTTTCAATGTTGAGGTTGTTGTTGAATTTGTTGGTGTTTTTCAATGTTGAGTTTGTTGTTGTTTTTCAATGTCGAGGTTGTTGTTGTTTTTCAATGTCGAGGTTGTTGTTGAATTTGTTGGTGTTTTTCAATGTTGAGGTTGTTGTTGTTTTTCAATGTTGAGTTTGTTGTTGAATTTGTTGGAGTTTTTCAATGTTGAGGTTGTTGTAGAATTTGTTGGTGTTTTTCAATGTTGAGGTTGTTGTTGTTTTTCAATGTTGAGGTTGTTGTTGAATTTGTTGGTGTTTTTCAATGTTGAGTTTGTTGTTGTTTTTCAATGTTGAGGTTGTTGTTGTTTTTCAATGTCGAGGTTGTTGTTGAATTTGTTGGTGTTTTTCAATGTTGAGGTTGTTGTTGTTTTTCAATGTTGAATTTGTTGTTGAATTTGTTGGTGTTTTTCAATTTCGAGGTTGTTGTTGAATTTGTTAGTGTTTTTCAATGTTGAGGTTCTTGTTGAATTTGTTGGTCTTTTTCAATGTTGAGGTTGTTGTTGAATTTGTTGGTGTTTTTCAATGTTGAGGTTGTTGTTGTTTTTCAATGTTGAGGTTGTTGTTGTATTTGTTGGTGTTTTTCAATTTCGAGGTTGTTGTTGAATTTGTTGGTGTTTTTCAATGTTGAGGTTGTTGTTGTTTTTCAATGTTGAGTTTGTTGTTGAATTTGTTGGTGTTTTTCAATGTTGAGGTTGTTGTTGAATTTGTTCGTGTTTTTCAATGTCGAGTTTGTTGGTGTTTTTCAATTTCGAGGTTGTTGTTGAATTTGTTAGTGTTTTTCAATGTTGAGGTTGTTGTTGAATTTGTTGGTGTTTTTCAATGTTGAGGTTGTTGTTGAATTTGTTGGTGTTTTTCAATGTTGAGGTTGTTGTTGTTTTTCAATGTTGAGGTTGTTGTTGTATTTGTTGGTGTTTTTCAATTTCGAGGTTGTTGTTGAATTTGTTGGTGTTTTTCAATGTTGAAGTTGTTGTTGAATTTGTTGGTGTTTTTCAATGTTGAGGTTGTTGTTGTTTTTCAATGTTGAAGTTGTTGTTGAATTTGTTGGTGTTTTTCAATGTTGAGGTTGTTGTTGTTTTTCAATGCTGAGGTTGTTGTTGAATTTGTTGGTGTTTTTCAATGTTGAGGTTTTTGTTGAATTTGTTGGTGTTTTTCAATGTTGAGGTTGTTGTTGTTTTTCAATGTTGAGGTTGCTGTTGAATTTGTTGGTGTTTTTCAATGTTTAGGTTCTGTTGTTTTTCAATGTTGAGGTTGTTGTTGAATTTGTTGGTGTTTTTCAATGTTGAGGTTGTTGTTGAATTTGTTGGTGTTTTTCAATGTTGAGGTTGTTGTTGTTTTTCAATGTTGAGGTTGTTGTTGAATTTGTTGGTGTTTTTCAATGTTGAGTTTGTTGTTGTTTTTCAATGTTGAGGTTGTTGTTGTTTTTCAATGTTGAGGTTGTTGTTGAATTTGTTGGTGTTTTTCAATGTTGAGGTTGTTGTTGTTTTTCAATGTTGAGGTTGTTGTTGAATTTGTTGGTGCTTTTCAATGTTGAGACTGTTGTTGAATTTGTTGGTGTTTTTCAATGTTGAGGTTGTTGTTGTTTTTCAATGTTGAGTTTGTTGTTGAATTTGTTGGTGTTTTTCAATTTCGAGGTTGTTGTTGAATTTGTTAGTGTTTTTCAATGTTGAGGTTGTTGTTGAATTTGTTGGTGTTTTTCAATGTTGAGGTTGTTGTTGTTTTTCAATGTTGAGGTTGTTGTTGTATTTGTTGGTGTTTTTCAATTTCGAGGTTGTTGTTGAATTTGTTGGTGTTTTTCAATGTTGAAGTTGTTGATTTTGTTGGTGTTTTTCAATGTTGAGGTTGTTGGTGTTTTTCAATGTTGAGGTTGTTGTTGAATTTGTTGGTGTTTTTCAATGTTGAGGTTGTTGTTGTTTTTCAATGCTGAGGTTGTTGTTGAATTTGCTGGTGTTTTTCAATGTTGAGGTTGTTGTTGTTTTTCAATGTTGAGGTTGTTGTTGAATTTTTTGGTGTTTTTCAATGTTGAGGTTGTTGTTGTTTTTCAATGTTGAGGTTGTTGTTGAATTTGTTGGTGTTTTTCAATGTTGAGGTTGTTGTTGAATTTGTTGGTGTTTTTCAATGTTGAGGTTGTTGTTGTTTTTCAATGTTGAGGTTGTTGTTGAATTTGTTGGTGTTTTTCAATGTTGAGTTTGTTGTTGTTTTTCAATGTTGAGGTTGTTGTTGTTTTTCAATGTTGAGGTTGTTGTTGAATTTGTTGGTGTTTTTCAATGTTGAGGTTGTTGTTGTTTTTCAATGTTGAGGTTGTTGTTGAATTTGTTGGTGTTTTTCAATGTTGAGGTTGTTGTTGAAATTGTTGGTGTTTTTCAATGTTGAGGTTGTTGTTGTTTTTCAATGTTGAGGTTGTTGTTGAATTTATTGGTGTTTTTCAATGTTGAGTTTGTTGTTGAATTTGTTGGTGTTTTTCAATTTCGAGGTTGTTGTTGAATTTGTTGGTGTTTTTCAATGTTGAGGTTGTTGTTGAATTTGTTGGTGTTTTTCAATGTTGAGGTTGTTGTTGAATTTGGTGGTGTTTTTCAATGTTGAGGTTGTTGTTGTTTTTCAATGTTGAGGTTGTTGTTGAATTTGTTGTGGTTTTTCAATGCTGAGGTTGTTGTTGAATTTGTTGGTGTTTTTCAATGTTGAGGTTGTTGTTGTTTTTCAATGTTGAGGTTGTTGTTGAATTTGTTGGTGTTTTTCAATGTTGAGGTTGTTGTTGTTTTTCAATGTTGAGGTTGTTGTTGAATTTGTTGGTGTTTTTCAATGTAGAGGTCGTTGTTGTTTTTCAATGTTGAGTTTGTTGTTGAATTTGTTGGTGTTTTTCAATGTTGAGTTTGTTGTTGAATTTGTTGGTGTTTTTCAATTTCGAGGTTGTTGTTGAATTTGTTGGTGTTTTTCAATGTTGAGGTTGTTGTTGAATTTGTTGGTGTTTTTCAATGTTGAGGTTGTTGTTGTTTTTCAATGTTGAGGTTGTTGTTGTATTTGTTGGCGTTTTTCAATTTCGAGGTTGTTGTTGAATTTGTTGGTGTTTTTCAATGTTGAAGTTGTTGTTGAATTTGTTGGTGTTTTTCAATGTTGAGGTTGTTGTTGTTTTTCAATGTTGAAGTTGTTGTTGAATTTGTTGGTGTTTTTCAATGTTGAGGTTGTTGTTGTTTTTCAATGCTGAGGTTGTTGTTGAATTTGTTGGTGTTTTTCAATGTTGAGGTTTTTGTTGAATTTGTTGGTGTTTTTCACTGTTGAGGTTGTTGTTGTTTTTCAATGTTGAGGTTGCTGTTGAATTTGTTGGTGTTTTTCAATGTTTAGGTTGTTGTTGTTTTTCAATGTTGAGGTTGTTGTTGAATTTGTTGGTGTTTTTCAATGTTGAGGTTGTTGTTGAATTTGTTGGTGTTTTTCAATGTTGAGGTTGTTGTTGTTTTTCAATGTTGAGGTTGTTGTTGAATTTGTCGGTGTTTTTCAATGTTGAGTTTGTTGTTGTTTTTCAATGTTGAGGTTGTTGTTGTTTTTCAATGTTGAGGTTGTTGTTGAATTTGTTGGTGTTTTTCAATGTTGAGGTTGTTGTTGTTTTTCAATGTTGAGGTTGTTGTTGAATTTGTTGGTGCTTTTCAATGTTGAGACTGTTGTTGAATTTGTTGGTGTTTTTCAATGTTGAGGTTGTTGTTGTTTTTCAATGTTGAGTTTGTTGTTGAATTTGTTGGTGTTTTTCAATGTTGAGTTTGTTGTTGAATTTGTTGGTGTTTTTCAATTTCGAGGTTGTTGTTGAATTTGTTAGTGTTTTTCAATGTTGAGGTTGTTGTTGAATTTGTTGGTGTTTTTCAATGTTGAGGTTTGTTGTTGAATTTGTTGGTGTTTTTCAATGTTGAGGTTGTTGTTGTTTTTCAATGTTGAGGTTGTTGTTGTATTTGTTGCTGTTTTTCAATTTCGAGGTTGTTGTTGAATTTGTTGGTGTTTTTCAATGTTGAGGTTGTTGTTGTTTTTCAATGCTGAGGTTGTTGTTGAATTTGTTGGTGTTTTTCAATGTTGAGGTTGTTGTTGTTTTTCAATGTTGAGGTTGTTGTTGAATTTGTTGGTGTTTTTCAATGTTGAGGTTGTTGTTTTTCAATGTTGAGGTTGTTGTTGAGTTTGTTGGTGTTTTTCAGTGTTGAGGTTGTTGTTGAATTTGTTGGTGTTTTTCAATGTTGAGGTTGTTGTTGTTTTTCAATGTTGAGGTTGTTGTTGAATTTGTTGGTGTTTTTCAATGTTGAGTTTGTTGTTGTTTTTCAATGTTGAGGTTGTTGTTGTTTTTCAATGTTGAGGTTGTTGCTGAATTTGTTGGTGTTTTTCAATGTTGAGGTTGTTGTTGAATTTGTTGGTGTTTTTCAATTTCGAGGTTGTTGTTGAATTTGTTGGTGTTTTTCAATGTTGAGGTTGTTGTTGAATTTGTTGGTGTTTTTCAATGTTGAGGTTGTTGTTGTTTTTCAATGTTGAGGTTGTTGTTGTATTTGTTGGCGTTTTTCAATTTCGAGGTTGTTGTTGAATTTGTTGGTGTTTTTCAATGTTGAAGTTGTTGTTGAATTTGTTGGTGTTTTTCAATGTTGAGGTTGTTGTTGTTTTTCAATGTTGAAGTTGTTGTTGAATTTGTTGGTGTTTTTCAATGTTGAGGTTGTTGTTGTTTTTCAATGCTGAGGTTGTTGTTGAATTTGTTGGTGTTTTTCAATGTTGAGGTTTTTGTTGAATTTGTTGGTGTTTTTCACTGTTGAGGTTGTTGTTGTTTTTCAATGTTGAGGTTGCTGTTGAATTTGTTGGTGTTTTTCAATGTTTAGGTTGTTGTTGTTTTTCAATGTTGAGGTTGTTGTTGAATTTGTTGGTGTTTTTCAATGTTGAGGTTGTTGTTGAATTTGTTGGTGTTTTTCAATGTTGAGGTTGTTGTTGTTTTTCAATGTTGAGGTTGTTGTTGAATTTGTCGGTGTTTTTCAATGTTGAGTTTGTTGTTGTTTTTCAATGTTGAGGTTGTTGTTGTTTTTCAATGTTGAGGTTGTTGTTGAATTTGTTGGTGTTTTTCAATGTTGAGGTTGTTGTTGTTTTTCAATGTTGAGGTTGTTGTTGAATTTGTTGGTGCTTTTCAATGTTGAGACTGTTGTTGAATTTGTTGGTGTTTTTCAATGTTGAGGTTGTTGTTGTTTTTCAATGTTGAGTTTGTTGTTGAATTTGTTGGTGTTTTTCAATGTTGAGTTTGTTGTTGAATTTGTTGGTGTTTTTCAATTTCGAGGTTGTTGTTGAATTTGTTAGTGTTTTTCAATGTTGAGGTTGTTGTTGAATTTGTTGGTGTTTTTCAATGTTGAGGTTTGTTGTTGAATTTGTTGGTGTTTTTCAATGTTGAGGTTGTTGTTGTTTTTCAATGTTGAGGTTGTTGTTGTATTTGTTGCTGTTTTTCAATTTCGAGGTTGTTGTTGAATTTGTTGGTGTTTTTCAATGTTGAGGTTGTTGTTGTTTTTCAATGCTGAGGTTGTTGTTGAATTTGTTGGTGTTTTTCAATGTTGAGGTTGTTGTTGTTTTTCAATGTTGAGGTTGTTGTTGAATTTGTTGGTGTTTTTCAATGTTGAGGTTGTTGTTTTTCAATGTTGAGGTTGTTGTTGAGTTTGTTGGTGTTTTTCAGTGTTGAGGTTGTTGTTGAATTTGTTGGTGTTTTTCAATGTTGAGGTTGTTGTTGTTTTTCAATGTTGAGGTTGTTGTTGAATTTGTTGGTGTTTTTCAATGTTGAGTTTGTTGTTGTTTTTCAATGTTGAGGTTGTTGTTGTTTTTCAATGTTGAGGTTGTTGCTGAATTTGTTGGTGTTTTTCAATGTTGAGGTTGTTGTTGTTTTTCAATGTTGAGGTTGTTGTTGAATTTGTTGGTGCTTTTCAATGTTGAGGTTGTTGTTGAAATTGTTGGTGTTTTTCAATGTTGAGGTTGTTGTTGTTTTTCAATGTTGAGGTTGTTGTTGAATTTATTGGTGTTTTTCAATGTTGAGTTTGTTGTTGAATTTGTTGGTGTTTTTCAATTTCGAGGTTGTTGTTGAATTTGTTGGTGTTTTTCAACGTTGAGGTTGTTGTTGAATTTGTTGGTGTTTTTCAATGTTGAGGTTGTTGTTGAATTTGTTGGTGTTTTTCAATGTGGAGGTTGTTGTTGTTTTTCAATGTTGAGGTTATTGTTGAATTTGTTGTTGTTTTTCAATGCTGAGGTTGTTGTTGAATTTGTTGGTGTTTTTCAATGTTGAGGTTGTTGTTGTTTTTCAATGTTGAGGTTGTTGTTGAATTTGTTGGTGTTTTTCAATGTTGAGGTTGTTGGTGTTTTTCAATGTTCAGGTTGTTGTTGAATTTGTTGGTGTTTTTCAATGTTGAGGTTGTTGTTGAATTTGTTGGTGTTTTTCAATGTTGAGGTTGTTGTTGTTTTTCATTGTTGAGGTTGTTGTTGAGTTTGTTGGTGTTTTTCAATGTTGAGGTTCTTGATGAATTTGTTGGTGTTTTTCAATGTTGAGGTTGTTGTTGAATTTGTTGGTGTTTTTCAATGCTGAGGTTGTTGTTGTTTTTAAATGTTGGTGTTGTTGTTGAATTTGTTGGTGTTTTTCAATTTTGAGGATGTTTTTGTTTTTCAATGTTGAGGTTGTTGTTGAATTTGTTGGTGTTTTTCCATGATGAGGTTGTTGTTGTTTTTCAAAGTTGAGGTTGTTGTTGAATTTGTTGGTGTTTTTCAATGTCGGGGTTGTTGTTGAATTTGTTGGTGTTTTTCTATGTTGAATTTTTTGTTGAATTTGCTGGTGTTTTTCAATGTTGAGGTTGTTGTTTTTCAATGTTGAGGTTGTTGTTGAATTTGTTGGCGTTTTTAAATGTTGAGGTTGTTGTTGAATTTGTTGGTGTTTTCAATGTTGAGGTTTTTGTTGAATTTGTTGGTCTTTTTCAATGTTGAGTTTGTTGTTGTTTTTCAATGTCGAGGTTGTTGTTGTTTTTCAATGTCGAGGTTGTTGTTGAATTTGTTGGTGTTTTTCAATGTTGAGGTTGTTGTTGTTTTTCAATGTTGAGTTTGTTGTTGAATTTGTTGGAGTTTTTCAATGTTGAGGTTGTTGTAGAATTTGTTGGTGTTTTTCAATGTTGAGGTTGTTGTTGTTTTTCAATGTTGAGGTTGTTGTTGAATTTGTTGGTGTTTTTCAATGTTGAGTTTGTTGTTGTTTTTCAATGTTGAGGTTGTTGTTGTTTTTCAATGTCGAGGTTGTTGTTGAATTTGTTGGTGTTTTTCAATGTTGAGGTTGTTGTTGTTTTTCAATGTTGAATTTGTTGTTGAATTTGTTGGTGTTTTTCAATTTCGAGGTTGTTGTTGAATTTGTTAGTGTTTTTCAATGTTGAGGTTCTTGTTGAATTTGTTGGTCTTTTTCAATGTTGAGGTTGTTGTTGAATTTGTTGGTGTTTTTCAATGTTGAGGTTGTTGTTGTTTTTCAATGTTGAGGTTGTTGTTGTATTTGTTGGTGTTTTTCAATTTCGAGGTTGTTGTTGAATTTGTTGGTGTTTTTCAATGTTGAGGTTGTTGTTGTTTTTCAATGTTGAGTTTGTTGTTGAATTTGTTGGTGTTTTTCAATGTTGAGGTTGTTGTTGAATTTGTTGGTGTTTTTCAATGTTGAGGTTGTTGTTGTTTTTCAATGTTGAGGTTGTTGTTGAATTTGTTGGTGTTTTTCAATGTAGAGGTTGTTGTTGTTTTTCAATGTTGAGTTTGTTGTTGAATTTGTTAGTGTTTTTCAATGTTGAGTTTGTTGGTGTTTTTCAATTTCGAGGTTGTTGTTGAATTTGTTAGTGTTTTTCAATGTTGAGGTTGTTGTTGAATTTGTTGGTGTTTTTCAATGTTGAGGTTGTTGTTGAATTTGTTGGTGTTTTTCAATGTTGAGGTTGTTGTTGTTTTTCAATGTTGAGGTTGTTGTTGTATTTGTTGGTGTTTTTCAATTTCGAGGTTGTTGTTGAATTTGTTGGTGTTTTTCAATGTTGAAGTTGTTGTTGAATTTGTTGGTGTTTTTCAATGTTGAGGTTGTTGTTGTTTTTCAATGTTGAAGTTGTTGTTGAATTTGTTGGTGTTTTTCAATGTTGAGGTTGTTGTTGTTTTTCAATGCTGAGGTTGTTGTTGAATTTGTTGGTGTTTTTCAATGTTGAGGTTTTTGTTGAATTTGTTGGTGTTTTTCAATGTTGAGGTTGTTGTTGTTTTTCAATGTTGAGGTTGCTGTTGAATTTGTTGGTGTTTTTCAATGTTTAGGTTCTGTTGTTTTTCAATGTTGAGGTTGTTGTTGAATTTGTTGGTGTTTTTCAATGTTGAGGTTGTTGTTGAATTTGTTGGTGTTTTTCAATGTTGAGGTTGTTGTTGTTTTTCAATGTTGAGGTTGTTGTTGAATTTGTTGGTGTTTTTCAATGTTGAGTTTGTTGTTGTTTTTCAATGTTGAGGTTGTTGTTGTTTTTCAATGTTGAGGTTGTTGTTGAATTTGTTGGTGTTTTTCAATGTTGAGGTTGTTGTTGTTTTTCAATGTTGAGGTTGTTGTTGAATTTGTTGGTGCTTTTCAATGTTGAGACTGTTGTTGAATTTGTTGGTGTTTTTCAATGTTGAGGTTGTTGTTGTTTTTCAATGTTGAGTTTGTTGTTGAATTTGTTGGTGTTTTTCAATTTCGAGGTTGTTGTTGAATTTGTTAGTGTTTTTCAATGTTGAGGTTGTTGTTGAATTTGTTGGTGTTTTTCAATGTTGAGGTTGTTGTTGTTTTTCAATGTTGAGGTTGTTGTTGTATTTGTTGGTGTTTTTCTATTTCGAGGTTGTTGTTGAATTTGTTGGTGTTTTTCAATGTTGAAGTTGTTGATTTTGTTGGTGTTTTTCAATGTTGAGGTTGTTGGTGTTTTTCAATGTTGAGGTTGTTGTTGAATTTGTTGGTGTTTTTCAATGTTGAGGTTGTTGTTGTTTTTCAATGCTGAGGTTGTTGTTGAATTTGCTGGTGTTTTTCAATGTTGAGGTTGTTGTTGTTTTTCAATGTTGAGGTTGTTGTTGAATTTTTTGGTGTTTTTCAATGTTGAGGTTGTTGTTGTTTTTCAATGTTGAGGTTGTTGTTGAATTTGTTGGTGTTTTTCAATGTTGAGGTTGTTGTTGAATTTGTTGGTGTTTTTCAATGTTGAGGTTGTTGTTGTTTTTCAATGTTGAGGTTGTTGTTGAATTTGTTGGTGTTTTTCAATGTTGAGTTTGTTGTTGTTTTTCAATGTTGAGGTTGTTGTTGTTTTTCAATGTTGAGGTTGTTGTTGAATTTGTTGGTGTTTTTCAATGTTGAGGTTGTTGTTGTTTTTCAATGTTGAGGTTGTTGTTGAATTTGTTGGTGTTTTTCAATGTTGAGGTTGTTGTTGAAATTGTTGGTGTTTTTCAATGTTGAGGTTGTTGTTGTTTTTCAATGTTGAGGTTGTTGTTGAATTTATTGGTGTTTTTCAATGTTGAGTTTGTTGTTGAATTTGTTGGTGTTTTTCAATTTCGAGGTTGTTGTTGAATTTGTTGGTGTTTTTCAATGTTGAGGTTGTTGTTGAATTTGTTGGTGTTTTTCAATGTTGAGGTTGTTGTTGAATTTGGTGGTGTTTTTCAATGTTGAGGTTGTTGTTGTTTTTCAATGTTGAGGTTGTTGTTGAATTTGTTGTTGTTTTTCAATGCTGAGGTTGTTGTTGAATTTGTTGGTGTTTTTCAATGTTGAGGTTGTTGTTGTTTTTCAATGTTGAGGTTGTTGTTGAATTTGTTGGTGTTTTTCAATGTTGAGGTTGTTGTTGTTTTTCAATGTTGAGGTTGTTGTTGAATTTGTTGGTGTTTTTCAATGTAGAGGTCGTTGTTGTTTTTCAATGTTGAGTTTGTTGTTGAATTTGTTGGTGTTTTTCAATGTTGAGTTTGTTGTTGAATTTGTTGGTGTTTTTCAATTTCGAGGTTGTTGTTGAATTTGTTAGTGTTTTTCAATGTTGAGGTTGTTGTTGAATTTGTTGGTGTTTTTCAATGTTGAGGTTGTTGTTGAATTTGTTGGTGTTTTTCAATGTTGAGGTTGTTGTTGTTTTTCAATGTTGAGGTTGTTGTTGTATTTGTTGGCGTTTTTCAATTTCGAGGTTGTTGTTGAATTTGTTGGTGTTTTTCAATGTTGAAGTTGTTGTTGAATTTGTTGGTGTTTTTCAATGTTGAGGTTGTTGTTGTTTTTCAATGTTGAAGTTGTTGTTGAATTTGTTGGTGTTTTTCAATGTTGAGGTTGTTGTTGTTTTTCAATGCTGAGGTTGTTGTTGAATTTGTTGGTGTTTTTCAATGTTGAGGTTTTTGTTGAATTTGTTGGTGTTTTTCACTGTTGAGGTTGTTGTTGTTTTTCAATGTTGAGGTTGCTGTTGAATTTGTTGGTGTTTTTCAATGTTTAGGTTGTTGTTGTTTTTCAATGTTGAGGTTGTTGTTGAATTTGTTGGTGTTTTTCAATGTTGAGGTTGTTGTTGAATTTGTTGGTGTTTTTCAATGTTTAGGTTGTTGTTGTTTTTCAATGTTGAGGTTGTTGTTGAATTTGTCGGTGTTTTTCAATGTTGAGTTTGTTGTTGTTTTTCAATGTTGAGGTTGTTGTTGTTTTTCAATGTTGAGGTTGTTGTTGAATTTGTTGGTGTTTTTCAATGTTGAGGTTGTTGTTGTTTTTCAATGTTGAGGTTGTTGTTGAATTTGTTGGTGCTTTTCAATGTTGAGACTGTTGTTGAATTTGTTGGTGTTTTTCAATGTTGAGGTTGTTGTTGTTTTTCAATGTTGAGTTTGTTGTTGAATTTGTTGGTGTTTTTCAATGTTGAGTTTGTTGTTGAATTTGTTGGTGTTTTTCAATTTCGAGGTTGTTGTTGAATTTGTTAGTGTTTTTCAATGTTGAGGTTGTTGTTGAATTTGTTGGTGTTTTTCAATGTTGAGGTTTGTTGTTGAATTTGTTGGTGTTTTTCAATGTTGAGGTTGTTGTTGTTTTTCAATGTTGAGGTTGTTGTTGTATTTGTTGCTGTTTTTCAATTTCGAGGTTGTTGTTGAATTTGTTGGTGTTTTTCAATGTTGAGGTTGTTGTTGTTTTTCAATGCTGAGGTTGTTGTTGAATTTGTTGGTGTTTTTCAATGTTGAGGTTGTTGTTGTTTTTCAATGTTGAGGTTGTTGTTGAATTTGTTGGTGTTTTTCAATGTTGAGGTTGTTGTTTTTCAATGTTGAGGTTGTTGTTGAATTTGTTGGTGTTTTTCAGTGTTGAGGTTGTTGTTGAATTTGTTGGTGTTTTTCAATGTTGAGGTTGTTGTTGTTTTTCAATGTTGAGGTTGTTGTTGAATTTGTTGGTGTTTTTCAATGTTGAGTTTGTTGTTGTTTTTCAATGTTGAGGTTGTTGTTGTTTTTCAATGTTGAGGTTGTTGTTGAATTTGTTGGTGTTTTTCAATGTTGAGGTTGTTGTTGTTTTTCAATGTTGAGGTTGTTGTTGAATTTGTTGGTGCTTTTCAATGTTGAGGTTGTTGTTGAAATTGTTGGTGTTTTTCAATGTTGAGGTTGTTGTTGTTTTTCAATGTTGAGGTTGTTGTTGAATTTATTGGTGTTTTTCAATGTTGAGTTTGTTGTTGAATTTGTTGGTGTTTTTCAATTTCGAGGTTGTTGTTGAATTTGTTGGTGTTTTTCAACGTTGAGGTTGTTGTTGAATTTGTTGGTGTTTTTCAATGTTGAGGTTGTTGTTGAATTTGTTGGTGTTTTTCAATGTGGAGGTTGTTGTTGTTTTTCAATGTTGAGGTTGTTGTTGAATTTGTTGTTGTTTTTCAATGCTGAGGTTGTTGTTGAATTTGTTGGTGTTTTTCAATGTTGAGGTTGTTGTTGTTTTTCAATGTTGAGGTTGTTGTTGAATTTGTTGGTGTTTTTCAATGTTGAGGTTGTTGGTGTTTTTCAATGTTCAGGTTGTTGTTGAATTTGTTGGTGTTTTTCAATGTTGAGGTTGTTGTTGAATTTGTTGGTGTTTTTCAATGTTGAGGTTGTTGTTGTTTTTCATTGTTGAGGTTGTTGTTGAGTTTGTTGGTGTTTTTCAATGTTGAGGTTCTTGATGAATTTGTTGGTGTTTTTCAATGTTGAGGTTGTTGTTGAATTTGTTGGTGTTTTTCAATGCTGAGGTTGTTGTTGTTTTTAAATGTTGGGGTTGTTGTTGAATTTGTTGGTGTTTTTCAATTTTGAGGATGTTTTTGTTTTTCAATGTTGAGGTTGTTGTTGAATTTGTTGGTGTTTTTCCATGATGAGGTTGTTGTTGTTTTTCAAAGTTGAGGTTGTTGTTGAATTTGTTGGTGTTTTTCAATGTCGGGGTTGTTGTTGAATTTGTTGGTGTTTTTCTATGTTGAATTTTTTGTTGAATTTGCTGGTGTTTTTCAATGTTGAGGTTGTTGTTTTTCAATGTTGAGGTTGTTGTTGAATTTGTTGGCGTTTTTAAATGTTGAGGTTGTTGTTGAATTTGTTGGTGTTTTCAATGTTGAGGTTTTTGTTGAATTTGTTGGTCTTTTTCAATGTTGAGGTTGTTGCTGTTTTTCAATGTTGAGGTTGTTGTTGAATTTGTTCGTGTTTTTCAATGTTGAGATTGTTGTTGTTTTTCAATGTTGAGGTTGTTGTTGAAATTGTTGGTGTTTTTAAATGTTGAGGTTGCTGTTGTTTTTCAATTTTGAGGTTGTTGTTGAATTTGTTTTTGTTTTTCAATGTTGAGGTTGTTGTTGTTTTTCAATGTTGAGGTTGTTGTTGAATTTGTTGGTGTTTTTCAATGTTTAGGTTGTTGTTGTTTTTCAATGTTGAGGTTGTTGTTGAATTTGTTGGTGTTTTTCAATGTTGAGGTTGTTGTTGAATTTGTTGGTGTTTTTCAGTGTTGAGGTTGTTGTTGTTTTTCAATGTTGAGGTTGTTGTTGAATTTGTTGGTGTTTTTCAATGTTGAGTTTGTTGTTGTTTTTCAATGTTGAGGTTGTTGTTGTTTTTCAATGTCGAGGTTGTTGTTGAATTTGTTGGTGTTTTTCAATGTTGAGGTTGTTGTTGTTTTTCAATGTTGAGTTTGTTGTTGAATTTGTTGGAGTTTTTCAATGTTGAGTTTGTTGTTGAATTTGTTGGTGTTTTTCAATTTCGAGGTTGTTGTTGAATTTGTTAGTATTTTTCAATGTTGAGGTTCTTGTTGAATTTGTTGGTGTTTTTCAATGTTGAGGTTGTTGTTGAATTTGTTGGTGTTTTTCAATGAAGAGGTTGTTGTTGTTTTTCAATGTTGAGTTTGTTGTTGAATTTGTTGGTGTTTTTCAATGTTGAGTTTGTTGTTGAATTTGTTGTTGTTTTTAAATTTCGAGGTTGTTGTTGAATTTGTTAGTGTTTTTCAATGTTGAGATTGTTGCTGAATTTGTTGTTGTTTTTCAATGTTGAGGTTGTTGTTGAATTTGTTGGTGTTTTTCAATGTTGAGGTTGTTGTTGTTTTTCAATGTTGAGGTTGTTGTTGTATTTGTTGGTGTTTTTCAATTTCGAGGTTGTTGTTGTATTTGTTGGTGTTTTTCAATGTTGAAGTTGTTGTTGAATTTGTTGGTGTTTTTCAATGTTGAGGTTGTTGTTGTTTTTCAATGTTGAGGTTGTTGTTGAATATGTTGGTGTTTTTCAATGTTGAGGTTGTTGTTGTTTTTCAATGCTGAGGTTGTTGTTGAATTTGTTGGTGTTTTTCAATGTTGAGGTTGTTGTTGAATTTGTTGGTGTTTTTCAATGTTGAGGTTGTTGTTGTTTTTCAATGTTGAGGTTGTTGTTGAATTTGTTGGTGTTTTTCAATGTTTAGGTTGTAGTTGTTTTTCAATGTTGAGGTTGTTGTTGAATTTGTTGGTGTTTTTCAATGTTGAGGTTGTTGTTGAATTTGTTGGTGTTTTTCAATGTTGAGGTTGTTGTTGTTTTTCAATGTTGAGGTTGTTGTTGAATTTGTTGGTGTTTTTCAATGTTGAGTTTGTTGTTGTTTTTCAATGTTGAGGTTGTTGTTGTTTTTCAATGTCGAGGTTGTTGTTGAATTTGTTGGTGTTTTTCAATGTTGAGGTTGTTGTTGTTTTTCAATGTTGAGTTTGTTGTTGAATTTGTTGGAGTTTTTCAATGTTGAGGTTGTTGTTGAATTTGTTGGTGTTTTTCAATGTTGAGGTTGTTGTTGTTTTTCAATGTTGAGGTTGTTGTTGAAATTGTTGGTGTTTTTCAATGTTGAGTTTGTTGTTGTTTTTCAATGTTGAGGTTGTTGTTGTTTTTCAATGTCGAGGTTGTTGTTGAATTTGTTGGTGTTTTTCAATGTTGAGGTTGTTGTTGTTTTTCAATGTTGAATTTGTTGGTGTTTTTCAATTTCGAGGTTGTTGTTGAATTTGTTAGTGTTTTTCAATGTTGAGGTTCTTGTTGAATTTGTTGGTCTTTTTCAATGTTGAGGTTGTTGTTGAATTTGTTGGTGTTTTTCAATGTTGAGGTTGTTGTTGTTTTTCAATGTTGAGGTTGTTGTTGTATTTGTTGGTGTTTTTCAATTTCGAGGTTGTTGTTGAATTTGTTGGTGTTTTTCAATGTTGAGGTTGTTGTTGTTTTTCAATGTTGAGGTTGTTGTTGAATTTGTTGGTGTTTTTCAATGTAGAGGTTGTTGTTGTTTTTCAATGTTGAGTTTGTTGTTGAATTTGTTGTTGTTTTTCAATGTTGTGGTTGTTGTTGAATTTGTTGGTGTTTTTCAATGTTGAGGTTGTTGTTGTTTTTCAACGTTGAGGTTGTTGTTGAATTTGTTGGTGTTTTTCAATGTAGAGGTTGTTGTTGTTTTTCAATGTTGAGTTTGTTGTTGAATTTGTTGGTGTTTTTCAATGTTGAGTTTGTTGTTGAATTTGTTGGTGTTTTTCAATTTCGAGGTTGTTGTTGAATTTGTTAGTGTTTTTCAATGTTGAGGTTGTTGTTGAATTTGTTGGTGTTTTTCAATGTTGAGGTTGTTGTTGAATTTGTTGGTGTTTTTCAATGTTGAGGTTGTTGTTGTTTTTCAATGTTGAGGTTGTTGTTGTATTTGTTGGTGTTTTTCAATTTCGAGGTTGTTGTTGAATTTGTTGGTGTTTTTCAATGTTGAAGTTGTTGTTGAATTTGTTGGTGTTTTTCAATGTTGAGGTTGTTGTTGTTTTTCAATGTTGAAGTTGTTGTTGAATTTCTTGGTGTTTTTCAATGTTGAGGTTGTTGTTGTTTTTCAATGCTGAGGTTGTTGTTGAATTTGTTGGTGTTTTTCAATGTTGAGGTTTTTGTTGAATTTGTTGGTGTTTTTCAATGTTGAGGTTGTTGTTGTTTTTCAATGTTGAGGTTGCTGTTGAATTTGTTGGTGTTTTTCAATGTTTAGGTTCTGTTGTTTTTCAATGTTGAGGTTGTTGTTGAATTTGTTGGTGTTTTTCAATGTTGAGGTTGTTGTTGAATTTGTTGGTGTTTTTCAATGTTGAGGTTGTTGTTGTTTTTCAATGTTGAGGTTGTTGTTGAAGTTGTTGGTGTTTTTCAATGTTGAGTTTGTTGTTGTTTTTCAATGTTGAGGTTGTTGTTGTTTTTCAATGTTGAGGTTGTTGTTGAATTTGTTGGTGTTTTTCAATGTTGAGGTTGTTGTTGTTTTTCAATGTTGAGGTTGTTGTTGAATTTGTTGGTGCTTTTCAATGTTGAGACTGTTGTTGAATTTGTTGGTGTTTTTCAATGTTGAGGTTGTTGTTGTTTTTCAATGTTGAGTTTGTTGTTGAATTTGTTGGTGTTTTTCAATTTCGAGGTTGTTGTTGAATTTGTTAGTGTTTTTTAATGTTGAGGTTGTTGTTGAATTTGTTGGTGTTTTTCAATGTTGAGGTTGTTGTTGAATTTGTTGGTGTTTTTCAATGTTGAGGTTGTTGTTGTTTTTCAATGTTGAGGTTGTTGTTGTATTTGTTGGTGTTTTTCAATTTCGAGGTTGTTGTTGAATTTGTTGGTGTTTTTCAATGTTGAGGTTGTTGTTGTTTTTCAATGCTGAGGTTGTTGTTGAATTTGTTGGTGTTTTTCAATGTTGAGGTTGTTGTTGAATTTGTTGGTGTTTTTCAATGTTGAGGTTGTTGTTGTTTTTCAATGTTGAGGTTGTTGTTGAATTTGTTGGTGTTTTTCAATGTTTAGGTTGTTGTTGTTTTTCAATGTTGAGGTTGTTGTTGAATTTGTTGGTGTTTTTCAATGTTGAGGTTGTTGTTGAATTTGTTGGTGTTTTTCAATGTTGAGGTTGTTGTTGTTTTTCAATGTTGAGGTTGTTGTTGAATTTGTTGGTGTTTTTCAATGTTGAGTTTGTTGTTGTTTTTCAATGTTGAGGTTGTTGTTGTTTTTCAATGTCGAGGTTGTTGTTGAATTTGTTGGTGTTTTTCAATGTTGAGGTTGTTGTTGTTTTTCAATGTTGAGTTTGTTGTTGAATTTGTTGGAGTTTTTCAATGTTGAGGTTGTTGTTGAATTTGTTGGTGTTTTTCAATGTTGAGGTTGTTGTTGTTTTTCAATGTTGAGGTTGTTGTTGAATTTGTTGGTGTTTTTCAATGTTGAGTTTGTTGTTGTTTTTCAATGTTGAGGTTGTTGTTGTTTTTCAATGTCGAGGTTGTTGTTGAATTTGTTGGTGTTTTTCAATGTTGAGGTTGTTGTTGTTTTTCAATGTTGAATTTGTTGGTGTTTTTCAATTTCGAGGTTGTTGTTGAATTTGTTAGTGTTTTTCAATGTTGAGGTTCTTGTTGAATTTGTTGGTCTTTTTCAATGTTGAGGTTGTTGTTGAATTTGTTGGTGTTTTTCAATGTTGAGGTTGTTGTTGTTTTTCAATGTTGAGGTTGTTGTTGTATTTGTTGGTGTTTTTCAATTTCGAGGTTGTTGTTGAATTTGTTGGTGTTTTTCAATGTTGAGGTTGTTGTTGTTTTTCAATGTTGAGGTTGTTGTTGAATTTGTTGGTGTTTTTCAATGTAGAGGTTGTTGTTGTTTTTCAATGTTGAGTTTGTTGTTGAATTTGTTGTTGTTTTTCAATGTTGAGGTTGTTGTTGAATTTGTTGTTGTTTTTCAATGTTGAGGTTGTTGTTGTTTTTCAATGTTGAGGTTGTTGTTGAATTTGTTGGTGTTTTTCAATGTAGAGGTTGTTGTTGTTTTTCAATGTTGAGTTTGTTGTTGAATTTGTTGGTGTTTTTCAATGTTGAGTTTGTTGTTGAATTTGTTGTTGTTTTTAAATTTCGAGGTTGTTGTTGAATTTGTTAGTGTTTTTCAATGTTGAGATTGTTGCTGAATTTGTTGTTGTTTTTCAATGTTGAGGTTGTTGTTGAATTTGTTGGTGTTTTTCAATGTTGAGGTTGTTGTTGTTTTTCAATGTTGAGGTTGTTGTTGTATTTGTTGGTGTTTTTCAATTTCGAGGTTGTTGTTGAATTTGTTGGTGTTTTTCAATGTTGAAGTTGTTGTTGAATTTGTTGGTGTTTTTCAATGTTGAGGTTGTTGTTGTTTTTCAATGTTGAGGTTGTTGTTGAATATGTTGGTGTTTTTCAATGTTGAGGTTGTTGTTGTTTTTCAATGCTGAGGTTGTTGTTGAATTTGTTGGTGTTTTTCAATGTTGAGGTTGTTGTTGAATTTGTTGGTGTTTTTCAATGTTGAGGTTGTTGTTGTTTTTCAATGTTGAGGTTGTTGTTGAATTTGTTGGTGTTTTTCAATGTTTAGGTTGTAGTTGTTTTTCAATGTTGAGGTTGTTGTTGAATTTGTTGGTGTTTTTCAATGTTGAGGTTGTTGTTGAATTTGTTGGTGTTTTTCAATGTTGAGGTTGTTGTTGTTTTTCAATGTTGAGGTTGTTGTTGAATTTGTTGGTGTTTTTCAATGTTGAGTTTGTTGTTGTTTTTCAATGTTGAGGTTGTTGTTGTTTTTCAATGTCGAGGTTGTTGTTGAATTTTTATAGTGTTTTTCAATGTTGAGGTTGTTGTTGTTTTTCAATGTTGAGTTTGTTGTTGAATTTGTTGGAGTTTTTCAATGTTGAGGTTGTTGTTGAATTTGTTGGTGTTTTTCAATGTTGAGGTTGTTGTTGATTTTCAATGTTGAGGTTGTTGTTGAAATTGTTGGTGTTTTTCAATGTTGAGTTTGTTGTTGTTTTTCAATGTTGAGGTTGTTGTTGTTTTTCAATGTCGAGGTTGTTGTTGAATTTGTTGGTGTTTTTCAATGTTGAGGTTGTTGTTGTTTTTCAATGTTGAATTTGTTGGTGTTTTTCAAATTCGAGGTTGTTGTTGAATTTGTTAGTGTTTTTCAATGTTGAGGTTCTTGTTGAATTTGTTGGTCTTTTTCAATGTTGAGGTTGTTGTTGAATTTGTTGGTGTTTTTCAATGTTGAGGTTGTTGTTGTTTTTCAATGTTGAGGTTGTTGTTGTATTTGTTGGTGTTTTTCAATTTCGAGGTTGTTGTTGAATTTGTTGGTGTTTTTCAATGTTGAGGTTGTTGTTGTTTTTCAATGTTGAGGTTGTTGTTGAATTTGTTGGTGTTTTTCAATGTAGAGGTTGTTGTTGTTTTCAATGTTGAGTTTGTTGTTGAATTTGTTGTTGTTTTTCAATGTTGAGGTTGTTGTTGAATTTGTTGGTGTTTTTCAATGTTGTGGTTGTTGTTGTTTTTCAATGTTGAGGTTGTTGTTGAATTTGTTGGTGTTTTTCAATGTAGAGGTTGTTGTTGTTTTTCAATGTTCAGTTTGTTGTTGAATTTGTTGGTGTTTTTCAATGTTGAGTTTGTTGTTGAATTTGTTGGTGTTTTTCAATTTCGAGGTTGTTGTTGAATTTGTTAGTGTTTTTCAATGTTGAGGTTGTTGTTGAATTTGTTGGTGTTTTTCAATGTTGAGGTTGTTGTTGAATTTGTTGGTGTTTTTCAATGTTGAGGTTGTTGTTGTTTTTCAATGTTGAGGTTGTTGTTGTATTTGTTGGTGTTTTTCAATTTCGAGGTTGTTGTTGAATTTGTTGGTGTTTTTCAATGTTGAAGTTGTTGTTGAATTTGTTGGTGTTTTTCAATGTTGAGGTTGTTGTTGTTTTTCAATGTTGAAGTTGTTGTTGAATTTGTTGGTGTTTTTCAATGTTGAGGTTGTTGTTGTTTTTCAATGCTGAGGTTGTTGTTGAATTTGTTGGTGTTTTTCAATGTTGAGGTTTTTGTTGAATTTGTTGGTGTTTTTCAATGTTGAGGTTGTTGTTGTTTTTCAATGTTGAGGTTGCTGTTGAATTTGTTGGTGTTTTTCAATGTTTAGGTTCTGTTGTTTTTCAATGTTGAGGTTGTTGTTGAATTTGTTGGTGTTTTTCAATGTTGAGGTTGTTGTTGAATTTGTTGGTGTTTTTCAATGTTGAGGTTGTTGTTGTTTTTCAATGTTGAGGTTGTTGTTGAATTTGTTGGTGTTTTTCAATGTTGAGTTTGTTGTTGTTTTTCAATGTTGAGGTTGTTGTTGTTTTTCAATGTTGAGGTTGTTGTTGAATTTGTTGGTGTTTTTCAATGTTGAGGTTGTTGTTGTTTTTCAATGTTGAGGTTGTTGTTGAATTTGTTGGTGCTTTTCAATGTTGAGACTGTTGTTGAATTTGTTGGTGTTTTTCAATGTTGAGGTTGTTGTTGTTTTTCAATGTTGAGTTTGTTGTTGAATTTGTTGGTGTTTTTCAATTTCGAGGTTGTTGTTGAATTTGTTAGTGTTTTTCAATGTTGAGGTTGTTGTTGAATTTGTTGGTGTTTTTCAATGTTGAGGTTGTTGTTGAATTTGTTGGTGTTTTTCAATGTTGAGGTTGTTGTTGTTTTTCAATGTTGAGGTTGTTGTTGTATTTGTTGGTGTTTTTCAATTTCGAGGTTGTTGTTGAATTTGTTGGTGTTTTTCAATGTTGAGGTTGTTGTTGTTTTTCAATGCTGAGGTTGTTGTTGAATTTGTTGGTGTTTTTCAATGTTGAGGTTGTTGTTGAATTTGTTGGTGTTTTTCAATGTTGAGGTTGTTGTTGTTTTTCAATGTTGAGGTTGTTGTTGAATTTGTTGGTGTTTTTCAATGTTTAGGTTGTTGTTGTTTTTCAATGTTGAGGTTGTTGTTGAATTTGTTTGTGTTTTTCAATGTTGAGGTTGTTGTTGAATTTGTTGGTGTTTTTCAATGTTGAGGTTGTTGTTGTTTTTCAATGTTGAGGTTGTTGTTGAATTTGTTGGTGTTTTTCAATGTTGAGTTTGTTGTTGTTTTTCAATGTTGAGGTTGTTGTTGTTTTTCAATGTCGAGGTTGTTGTTGAATTTGTTGGTGTTTTTCAATGTTGAGGTTGTTGTTGTTTTTCAATGTTGAGTTTGTTGTTGAATTTGTTGGAGTTTTTCAATGTTGAGGTTGTTGTTGAATTTGTTGGTGTTTTTCAATGTTGAGGTTGTTGTTGTTTTTCAATGTTGAGGTTGTTGTTGAATTTGTTGGTGTTTTTCAATGTTGAGTTTGTTGTTGTTTTTCAATGTTGAGGTTGTTGTTGTTTTTCAATGTCGAGGTTGTTGTTGAATTTGTTGGTGTTTTTCAATGTTGAGGTTGTTGTTGTTTTTCAATGTTGAATTTGTTGGTGTTTTTCAATTTCGAGGTTGTTGTTGAATTTGTTAGTGTTTTTCAATGTTGAGGTTCTTGTTGAATTTGTTGGTCTTTTTCAATGTTGAGGTTGTTGTTGAATTTGTTGGTGTTTTTCAATGTTGAGGTTGTTGTTGTTTTTCAATGTTGAGGTTGTTGTTGTATTTGTTGGTGTTTTTCAATTTCGAGGTTGTTGTTGAATTTGTTGGTGTTTTTCAATGTTGAGGTTGTTGTTGTTTTTCAATGTTGAGGTTGTTGTTGAATTTGTTGGTGTTTTTCAATGTAGAGGTTGTTGTTGTTTTTCAATGTTGAGTTTGTTGTTGAATTTGTTGTTGTTTTTCAATGTTGAGGTTGTTGTTGAATTTGTTGTTGTTTTTCAATGTTGAGGTTGTTGTTGTTTTTCAATGTTGAGGTTGTTGTTGAATTTGTTGGTGTTTTTCAATGTAGAGGTTGTTGTTGTTTTTCAATGTTGAGTTTGTTGTTGAATTTGTTGGTGTTTTTCAATGTTGAGTTTGTTGTTGAATTTGTTGTTGTTTTTAAATTTCGAGGTTGTTGTTGAATTTGTTAGTGTTTTTCAATGTTGAGATTGTTGCTGAATTTGTTGTTGTTTTTCAATGTTGAGGTTGTTGTTGAATTTGTTGGTGTTTTTCAATGTTGAGGTTGTTGTTGTTTTTCAATGTTGAGGTTGTTGTTGTATTTGTTGGTGTTTTTCAATTTCGAGGTTGTTGTTGAATTTGTTGGTGTTTTTCAATGTTGAAGTTGTTGTTGAATTTGTTGGTGTTTTTCAATGTTGAGGTTGTTGTTGTTTTTCAATGTTGAGGTTGTTGTTGAATATGTTGGTGTTTTTCAATGTTGAGGTTGTTGTTGTTTTTCAATGCTGAGGTTGTTGTTGAATTTGTTGGTGTTTTTCAATGTTGAGGTTGTTGTTGAATTTGTTGGTGTTTTTCAATGTTGAGGTTGTTGTTGTTTTTCAATGTTGAGGTTGTTGTTGAATTTGTTGGTGTTTTTCAATGTTTAGGTTGTAGTTGTTTTTCAATGTTGAGGTTGTTGTTGAATTTGTTGGTGTTTTTCAATGTTGAGGTTGTTGTTGAATTTGTTGGTGTTTTTCAATGTTGAGGTTGTTGTTGTTTTTCAATGTTGAGGTTGTTGTTGAATTTGTTGGTGTTTTTCAATGTTGAGTTTGTTGTTGTTTTTCAATGTTGAGGTTGTTGTTGTTTTTCAATGTCGAGGTTGTTGTTGAATTTGTTGGTGTTTTTCAATGTTGAGGTTGTTGTTGTTTTTCACTGTTGAGTTTGTTGTTGAATTTGTTGGAGTTTTTCAATGTTGAGGTTGTTGTTGAATTTGTTGGTGTTTTTCAATGTTGAGGTTGTTGTTGTTTTTCAATGTTGAGGTTGTTGTTGAAATTGTTGGTGTTTTTCAATGTTGAGTTTGTTGTTGTTTTTCAATGTTGAGGTTGTTGTTGTTTTTCAATGTCGAGGTTGTTGTTGAATTTGTTGGTGTTTTTCAATGTTGAGGTTGTTGTTGTTTTTCAATGTTGAATTTGTTGGTGTTTTTCAATTTCGAGGTTGTTGTTGAATTTGTTAGTGTTTTTCAATGTTGAGGTTCTTGTTGAATTTGTTGGTCTTTTTCAATGTTGAGGTTGTTGTTGAATTTGTTGGTGTTTTTCAATGTTGAGGTTGTTGTTGTTTTTCAATGTTGAGGTTGTTGTTGTATTTGTTGGTGTTTTTCAATTTCGAGGTTGTTGTTGAATTTGTTGGTGTTTTTCAATGTTGAGGTTGTTGTTGTTTTTCAATGTTGAGGTTGTTGTTGAATTTGTTGGTGTTTTTCAATGTAGAGGTTGTTGTTGTTTTTCAATGTTGAGTTTGTTGTTGAATTTGTTGTTGTTTTTCAATGTTGAGGTTGTTGTTGAATTTGTTGGTGTTTTTCAATGTTGAGGTTGTTGTTGTTTTTCAATGTTGAGGTTGTTGTTGAATTTGTTGGTGTTTTTCAATGTAGAGGTTGTTGTTGTTTTTCAATGTTGAGTTTGTTGTTGAATTTGTTGGTGTTTTTCAATGTTGAGTTTGTTGTTGAATTTGTTGGTGTTTTTCAATTTCGAGGTTGTTGTTGAATTTGTTAGTGTTTTTCAATGTTGAGGTTGTTGTTGAATTTGTTGGTGTTTTTCAATGTTGAGGTTGTTGTTGAATTTGTTGGTGTTTTTCAATGTTGAGGTTGTTGTTGTTTTTCAATGTTGAGGTTGTTGTTGTATTTGTTGGTGTTTTTCAATTTCGAGGTTGTTGTTGAATTTGTTGGTGTTTTTCAATGTTGAAGTTGTTGTTGAATTTGTTGGTGTTTTTCAATGTTGAGGTTGTTGTTGTTTTTCAATGTTGAAGTTGTTGTTGAATTTGTTGGTGTTTTTCAATGTTGAGGTTGTTGTTGTTTTTCAATGCTGAGGTTGTTGTTGAATTTGTTGGTGTTTTTCAATGTTGAGGTTTTTGTTGAATTTGTTGGTGTTTTTCAATGTTGAGGTTGTTGTTGTTTTTCAATGTTGAGGTTGCTGTTGAATTTGTTGGTGTTTTTCAATGTTTAGGTTCTGTTGTTTTTCAATGTTGAGGTTGTTGTTGAATTTGTTGGTGTTTTTCAATGTTGAGGTTGTTGTTGAATTTGTTGGTGTTTTTCAATGTTGAGGTTGTTGTTGTTTTTCAATGTTGAGGTTGTTGTTGAATTTGTTGGTGTTTTTCAATGTTGAGTTTGTTGTTGTTTTTCAATGTTGAGGTTGTTGTTGTTTTTCAATGTTGAGGTTGTTGTTGAATTTGTTGGTGTTTTTCAATGTTGAGGTTGTTGTTGTTTTTCAATGTTGAGGTTGTTGTTGAATTTGTTGGTGCTTTTCAATGTTGAGACTGTTGTTGAATTTGTTGGTGTTTTTCAATGTTGAGGTTGTTGTTGTTTTTCAATGTTGAGTTTGTTGTTGAATTTGTTGGTGTTTTTCAATTTCGAGGCTGTTGTTGAATTTGTTAGTGTTTTTCAATGTTGAGGTTGTTGTTGAATTTGTTGGTGTTTTTCAATGTTGAGGTTGTTGTTGAATTTGTTGGTGTTTTTCAATGTTGAGGTTGTTGTTGTTTTTCAATGTTGAGGTTGTTGTTGTATTTGTTGGTGTTTTTCAATTTCGAGGTTGTTGTTGAATTTGTTGGTGTTTTTCAATGTTGAGGTTGTTGTTGTTTTTCAATGCTGAGGTTGTTGTTGAATTTGTTGGTGTTTTTCAATGTTGAGGTTGTTGTTGAATTTGTTGGTGTTTTTCAATGTTGAGGTTGTTGTTGTTTTTCAATGTTGAGGTTGTTGTTGAATTTGTTGGTGTTTTTCAATGTATAGGTTGTTGTTGTTTTTCAATGTTGAGGTTGTTGTTGAATTTGTTGGTGTTTTTCAATGTTGAGGTTGTTGTTGAATTTGTTGGTGTTTTTCAATGTTGAGGTTGTTGTTGTTTTTCAATGTTGAGGTTGTTGTTGAATTTGTTGGTGTTTTTCAATGTTGAGTTTGTTGTTGTTTTTCAATGTCGAGGTTGTTGTTGTTTTTCAATGTCGAGGTTGTTGTTGAATTTGTTGGTGTTTTTCAATGTTGAGGTTGTTGTTGTTTTTCAATGTTGAGTTTGTTGTTGAATTTGTTGGAGTTTTTCAATGTTGAGGTTGTTGTTGAATTTGTTGGTGTTTTTCAATGTTGAGGTTGTTGTTGTTTTTCAATGTTGAGGTTGTTGTTGAATTTGTTGGTGTTTTTCAATGTTGAGTTTGTTGTTGTTTTTCAATGTTGAGGTTGTTGTTGTTTTTCAATGTCGAGGTTGTTGTTGAATTTGTTGGTGTTTTTCAATGTTGAGGTTGTTGTTGTTTTTCAATGTTGAATTTGTTGGTTTTTTTCAATTTCGAGGTTGTTGTTGAATTTGTTAGTGTTTTTCAATGTTGAGGTTCTTGTTGAATTTGTTGGTCTTTTTCAATGTTGAGGTTGTTGTTGAATTTGTTGGTGTTTTTCAATGTTGAGGTTGTTGTTGTTTTTCAATGTTGAGGTTGTTGTTGTATTTGTTGGTGTTTTTCAATTTCGAGGTTGTTGTTGAATTTGTTGGTGTTTTTCAATGTTGAGGTTGTTGTTGTTGTTCAATGTTGAGGTTGTTGTTGAATTTGTTGGTGTTTTTCAATGTAGAGGTTGTTGTTGTTTTTCAATGTTGAGTTTGTTGTTGAATTTGTTGTTGTTTTTCAATGTTGAGGTTGTTGTTGAATTTGTTGTTGTTTTTCAATGTTGAGGTTGTTGTTGTTTTTCAATGTTGAGGTTGTTGTTGAATTTGTTGGTGTTTTTCAATGTAGAGGTTGTTGTTGTTTTTCAATGTTGAGTTTGTTGTTGAATTTGTTGGTGTTTTTCAATGTTGAGTTTGTTGTTGAATTTGTTGGTGTTTTTCAATTTCGAGGTTGTTGTTGAATTTGTTAGTGTTTTTCAATGTTGAGGTTGTTGTTGAATTTGTTGGTGTTTTTCAATGTTGAGGTTGTTGTTGAATTTGTTGGTGTTTTTCAATGTTGAGGTTGTTGTTGTTTTTCAATGTTGAGGTTGTTGTTGTATTTGTTGGTGTTTTTCAATTTCGAGGTTGTTGTTGAATTTGTTGGTGTTTTTCAATGTTGAAGTTGTTGTTGAATTTGTTGTTGTTTTTCAATGTTGAGGTTGTTGTTGTTTTTCAATGTTGAAGTTGTTGTTGAATTTGCTGGTGTTTTTCAATGTTGAGGTTGTTGTTGTTTTTCAATGCTGAGGTTGTTGTTGAATTTGTTGGTGTTTTTCAATGTTGAGGTTTTTGTTGAATTTGTTGGTGTTTTTCAATGTTGAGGTTGTTGTTGTTTTTCAATGTTGAGGTTGCTGTTGAATTTGTTGGTGTTTTTCAATGTTTAGGTTCTGTTGTTTTTCAATGTTGAGGTTGTTGTTGAATTTGTTGGTGTTTTTCAATGTTGAGGTTGTTGTTGAATTTGTTGGTGTTTTTCAATGTTGAGGTTGTTGTTGTTTTTCAATGTTGAGGTTGTTGTTGAATTTGTTGTTGTTTTTCAATGTTGAGTTTGTTGTTGTTTTTCAATGTTGAGGTTGTTGTTGAATTTGTTGGTGTTTTTCAATGTTTTGGTTGTTGTTGTTTTTCAATGTTGAGGTTGTTGTTGAATTTGTTGGTGCTTTTCAATGTTGAGACTGTTGTTGAATTTGTTGGTGTTTTTCAATGTTGAGGTTGTTGTTGTTTTTCAATGTTGAGTTTGTTGTTGAATTTGTTGGTGTTTTTCAATTTCGAGGTTGTTGTTGAATTTGTTAGTGTTTTTCAATGTTGAGGTTGTTGTTGAATTTGTTGGTGTTTTTCAATGTTGAGGTTGTTGTTGAATTTGTTGGTGTTTTTCAATGTTGAGGTTGTTGTTGTTTTTCAAAGTTGAGGTTGTTGTTGTATTTGTTGGTGTTTTTCAATTTCGAGGTTGTTGTTGAATTTGTTGGTGTTTTTCAATGTTGAGGTTGTTGTTGAAATTGTTGGTGTTTTTCAATGTTGAGGTTGTTGTTGTTTTTCAATGTTGAGGTTGTTGTTGAATTTATTGGTGTTTTTCAATGTTGAGTTTGTTGTTGAATTTGTTGGTGTTTTTCAATTTCGAGGTTGTTGTTGAATTTGTTGGTGTTTTTCAATGTTGAGGTTGTTGTTGAATTTGTTGGTGTTTTTCAATGTTGAGGTTGTTGTTGAATTTGTTGGTGTTTTTCAATGTTGAGGTTGTTGTTGTTTTTCAATGTTGAGGTTGTTGTTGAATTTGTTGTTGTTTTTCAATGCTGAGGTTGTTGTTGAATTTGTTGGTGTTTTTCAATGTTGAGGTTGTTGTTGTTTTTCAATGTTGAGGTTGTTGTTGAATTTGTTGGTGTTTTTCAATGTAGAGGTCGTTGTTGTTTTTCAATGTTGAGTTTGTTGTTGAATTTGTTGGTGTTTTTCAATGTTGAGTTTGTTGTTGAATTTGTTGGTGTTTTTCAATTTCGAGGTTGTTGTTGAATTTGTTAGTGTTTTTCAATGTTGAGGTTGTTGTTGAATTTGTTGGTGTTTTTCAATGTTGAGGTTGTTGTTGTATTTGTTGGTGTTTTTCAATGTTGAGGTTGTTGTTGTTTTTCAATGTTGAGGTTGTTGTTGTATTTGTTGGTGTTTTTCAATTTCGAGGTTGTTGTTGAATTTGTTGGTGTTTTTCAATGTTGAAGTTGTTGTTGAATTTGTTGGTGTTTTTCAATGTTGTGGTTGTTGTTGTTTTTCAATGTTGAAGTTGTTGTTGAATTTGTTGGTGTTTTTCAATGTTGAGGTTGTTGTTGTTTTTCAATGCTGAGGTTGTTGTTGAATTTGTTGGTGTTTTTCAATGTTGAGGTTTTTGTTGAATTTGTTGGTGTTTTTCACTGTTGAGGTTGTTGTTGTTTTTCAATGTTGAGGTTGCTGTTGAATTTGTTGGTGTTTTTCAATGTTTAGGTTGTTGTTGTTTTTCAATGTTGAGGTTGTTGTTGAATTTGTTGGTGTTTTTCAATGTTGAGGTTGTTGTTGAATTTGTTGGTGTTTTTCAATGTTGAGGTTTTTGTTGAATTTGTTGGTGTTTTTCACTGTTGAGGTTGTTGTTGTTTTTCAATGTTGAGGTTGCTGTTGAATTTGTTGGTGTTTTTCAATGTTTAGGTTGTTGTTGTTTTTCAATGTTGAGGTTGTTGTTGAATTTGTTGGTGTTTTTCAATGTTGAGGTTGTTGTTGAATTTGTTGGTGTTTTTCAATGTTGAGGTTGTTGTTGTTTTTCAATGTTGAGGTTGTTGTTGAATTTGTTGGTGTTTTTCAATGTTGAGTTTGTTGTTGTTTTTCAATGTTGAGGTTGTTGTTGTTTTTCAATGTTGAGGTTGTTGTTGAATTTGTTGGTGTTTTTCAATGTTGAGGTTGTTGTTGTTTTTCAATGTTGAGGTTGTTGTTGAATTTGTTGGTGCTTTTCAATGTTGAGACTGTTGTTGAATTTGTTGGTGTTTTTCAATGTTGAGGTTGTTGTGTTTTTCAATGTGGAGTTTGTTGTTGAATTTGTTGGTGTTTTTCAATGTTGAGTTTGTTGTTGAATTTGTTGGTGTTTTTCAATTTCGAGGTTGTTGTTGAATTTGTTAGTGTTTTTCAATGTTGAGGTTGTTGTTGAATTTGTTGGTGTTTTTCAATGTTGAGGTTGTTGTTGAATTTGTTGGTGTTTTTCAATGTTGAGGTTGTTGTTGTTTTTCAATGTTGAGGTTGTTGTTGTATTTGTTGCTGTTTTTCAATTTCGAGGTTGTTGTTGAATTTGTTGGTGTTTTTCAATGTTGAGGTTGTTGTTGTTTTTCAATGCTGAGGTTGTTGTTGAATTTGTTGGTGTTTTTCAATGTTGAGGTTGTTGTTGTTTTTCAATGTTGAGGTTGTTGTTGAATTTGTTGGTGTTTTTCAATGTTGAGGTTGTTGTTGTTTTTCAATGTTGAGGTTGTTGTTGAATTTGTTGGTGTTTTTCAGTGTTGAGGTTGTTGTTGAATTTGTTGGTGTTTTTCAATGTTGAGGTTGTTGTTGTTTTTCAATGTTGAGGTTGTTGTTGAATTTGTTGGTGTTTTTCAATGTTGAGGTTTTTGTTGAATTTGTTGGTGTTTTTCAATGTTGAGGTTGTTGTTGTTTTTCAATGTTGAGGTTGCTGTTGAATTTGTTGGTCTTTTTCAATGTTTAGGTTCTGTTGTTTTTCAATGTTGAGGTTGTTGTTGTTTTTGTTGCTGTTTTTCAATGTTGAGGTTGTTGTTGAATTTGTTGGTGTTTTTCAATGTTGAGGTTGTTGTTGTTTTTCAATGTTGAGGTTGTTGTTGAATTTGTTGGTGTTTTTCAATGTTGAGTTTGTTGTTGTTTTTCAATGTTGAGGTTGTTGTTGTTTTTCAATGTTGAGGTTGTTGTTGAATTCGTTGGTGTTTTTCAATGTTGAGGTTGTTGTTGTTTTTCAATGTTGAGGTTGTTGTTGAATTTGTTGGTGCTTTTCAATGTTGAGACTGTTGTTGAATTTGTTGGTGTTTTTCAATGTTGAGGTTGTTGTTGTTTTTCAATGTTGAGTTTGTTGTTGAATTTGTTGGTGTTTTTCAATTTCGAGGTTGTTGTTGAATTTGTTAGTGTTTTTCAATGTTGAGGTTGTTGTTGAATTTGTTGGTGTTTTTCAATGTTGAGGTTGTTGTTGAATTTGTTGGTGTTTTTCAATGTTGAGGTTGTTGTTGTTTTTCAATGTTGAGGTTGTTGTTGTATTTGTTGGTGTTTTTCAATTTCGAGGTTGTTGTTGAATTTGTTGGTGTTTTTCAATGTTGAGGTTGTTGTTGTTTTTCAATGTTGAGGTTGTTGTTGAATTTGTTGGTGTTTTTCAATGTAGAGGTTGTTGTTGTTTTTCAATGTTGAGTTTGTTGTTGAATTTGTTGTTGTTTTTCAATGTTGAGGTTGTTGTTGAATTTGTTGGTGTTTTTCAATGTTGAGGTTGTTGTTGTTTTTCAATGTTGAGGTTGTTGTTGAATTTGTTGGTGTTTTTCAATGTAGAGGTTGTTGTTGTTTTTCAATGTTGAGTTTGTTGTTGATTTTGTTGGTGTTTTTCAATGTTGAGTTTGTTGTTGAATTTGTTGGTGTTTTTCAATTTCGAGGTTGTTGTTGAATTTGTTAGTGTTTTTCAATGTTGAGGTTGTTGTTGAATTTGTTGCTGTTTTTCAATGTTGAGGTTGTTGTTGAATTTGTTGGTGTTTTTCAATGTTGAGGTTGTTGTTGTTTTTCAATGTTGAGGTTGTTGTTGTATTTGTTGGTGTTTTTCAATTTCGAGGTTGTTGTTGAATTTGTTGGTGTTTTTCAATGTTGAAGTTGTTGTTGAATTTGTTGGTGTTTTTCAATGTTGAGGTTGTTGTTGTTTTTCAATGTTGAAGTTGTTGTTGAATTTGTTGGTGTTTTTCAATGTTGAGGTTGTTGTTGTTTTTCAATGCTGAGGTTGTTGTTGAATTTGTTGGTGTTTTTCAATGTTGAGGTTTTTGTTGAATTTGTTGGTGTTTTTCAATGTTGAGGTTGTTGTTGTTTTTCAATGTTGAGGTTGCTGTTGAATTTGTTGGTGTTTTTCAATGTTTAGGTTCTGTTGTTTTTCAATGTTGAGGTTGTTGTTGAATTTGTTGGTGTTTTTCAATGTTGAGGTTGTTGTTGAATTTGTTGGTGTTTTTCAATGTTGAGGTTGTTGTTGTTTTTCAATGTTGAGGTTGTTGTTGAATTTGTTGTTGTTTTTCAATGTTGAGTTTGTTGTTGTTTTTCAATGTTGAGGTTGTTGTTGTTTTTCAATGTTGAGGTTGTTGTTGAATTTGTTGGTGTTTTTCAATGTTTAGGTTGTTGTTGTTTTTCAATGTTGAGGTTGTTGTTGAATTTGTTGGTGCTTTTCAATGTTGAGACTGTTGTTGAATTTGTTGGTGTTTTTCAATGTTGAGGTTGTTGTTGTTTTTCAATGTTGAGTTTGTTGTTGAATTTGTTGGTGTTTTTCAATTTCGAGGTTGTTGTTGAATTTGTTAGTGTTTTTCAATGTTGAGGTTGTTGTTGAATTTGTTGGTGTTATTCAATGTTGAGGTTGTTGTTGAATTTGTTGGTGTTTTTCAATGTTGAGGTTGTTGTTGTTTTTCAATGTTGAGGTTGTTGTTGTATTTGTTGGTGTTTTTCAATTTCGAGGTTGTTGTTGAATTTGTTGGTGTTTTTCAATGTTGAGGTTGTTGTTGAAATTGTTGGTGTTTTTCAATGTTGAGGTTGTTGTTGTTTTTCAATGTTGAGGTTGTTGTTGAATTTATTGGTGTTTTTCAATGTTGAGTTTGTTGTTGAATTTGTTGGTGTTTTTCAATTTCGAGGTTGTTGTTGAATTTGTTGGTGTTTTTCAATGTTGAGGTTGTTGTTGAATTTGTTGGTGTTTTTCAATGTTGAGGTTGTTGTTGAATTTGTTGGTGTTTTTCAATGTTGAGGTTGTTGTTGTTTTTCAATGTTGAGGTTGTTGTTGAATTTGTTGTTGTTTTTCAATGCTGAGGTTGTTGTTGAATTTGTTGGTGTTTTTCAATGTTGAGGTTGTTGTTGTTTTTCAATGTTGAGGTTGTTGTTGAATTTGTTGGTGTTTTTCAATGTAGAGGTCGTTGTTGTTTTTCAATGTTGAGTTTGTTGTTGAATTTGTTGGTGTTTTTCAATGTTGAGTTTTTTGTTGAATTTGTTGGTGTTTTTCAATTTCGAGGTTGTTGTTGAATTTGTTAGTGTTTTTCAATGTTGAGGTTGTTGTTGAATTTGTTGGTGTTTTTCAATGTTGAGGTTGTTGTTGAATTTGTTGGTGTTTTTCAATGTTGAGGTTGTTGTTGTTTTTCAATGTTGAGGTTGTTGTTGTATTTGTTGGTGTTTTTCAATTTCGAGGTTGTTGTTGAATTTGTTGGTGTTTTTCAATGTTGAAGTTGTTGTTGAATTTGTTGGTGTTTTTCAATGTTGTGGTTGTTGTTGTTTTTCAATGTTGAAGTTGTTGTTGAATTTGTTGGTGTTTTTCAATGTTGAGGTTGTTGTTGTTTTTCAATGCTGAGGTTGTTGTTGAATTTGTTGGTGTTTTTCAATGTTGAGGTTTTTGTTGAATTTGTTGGTGTTTTTCACTGTTGAGGTTGTTGTTGTTTTTCAATGTTGAGGTTGTTGTTGAATTTGTTGGTGTTTTTCAATGTTGAGGTTGTTGTTGAATTTGTTGGTGTTTTTCAATGTTGAGGTTTTTGTTGAATTTGTTGGTGTTTTTCACTGTTGAGGTTGTTGTTGTTTTTCAATGTTGAGGTTGCTGTTGAATTTGTTGGTGTTTTTCAATGTTTAGGTTGTTGTTGTTTTTCAATGTTGAGGTTGTTGTTGAATTTGTTGGTGTTTTTCAATGTTGAGGTTGTTGTTGAATTTGTTGGTGTTTTTCAATGTTGAGGTTGTTGTTGTTTTTCAATGTTGAGGTTGTTGTTGAATTTGTTGGTGTTTTTCAATGTTGAGTTTGTTGTTGTTTTTCAATGTTGAGGTTGTTGTTGTTTTTCAATGTTGAGGTTGTTGTTGAATTTGTTGGTGTTTTTCAATGTTGAGGTTGTTGTTGTTTTTCAATGTTGAGGTTGTTGTTGAATTTGTTGGTGCTTTTCAATGTTGAGACTGTTGTTGAATTTGTTGGTGTTTTTCAATGTTGAGGTTGTTGTTGTTTTTCAATGTTGAGTTTGTTGTTGAATTTGTTGGTGTTTTTCAATGTTGAGTTTGTTGTTGAATTTGTTGGTGTTTTTCAATTTCGAGGTTGTTGTTGAATTTGTTAGTGTTTTTCAATGTTGAGGTTGTTGTTGAATTTGTTGGTGTTTTTCAATGTTGAGGTTGTTGTTGAATTTGTTGGTGTTTTTCAATGTTGAGGTTGTTGTTGTTTTTCAATGTTGAGGTTGTTGTTGTATTTGTTGCTGTTTTTCAATTTCGAGGTTGTTGTTGAATTTGTTGGTGTTTTTCAATGTTGAGGTTGTTGTTGTTTTTCAATGCTGAGGTTGTTGTTGAATTTGTTGGTGTTTTTCAATGTTGAGGTTGTTGTTGTTTTTCAATGTTGAGGTTGTTGTTGAATTTGTTGGTGTTTTTCAATGTTGAGGTTGTTGTTGTTTTTCAATGTTGAGGTTGTTGTTGAATTTGTTGGTGTTTTTCAGTGTTGAGGTTGCTGTTGAATTTGTTGGTGTTTTTCAATGTTGAGGTTGTTGTTGTTTTTCAATGTTGAGGTTGTTGTTGAATTTGTTGGTGTTTTTCAATGTTGAGTTTTTTGTTGTTTTTCAATGTTGAGGTTGTTGTTGTTTTTCAATGTTGAGGTTGTTGTTGAATTTGTTGGTGTTTTTCAATGTTGAGGTTGTTGTTGTTTTTCAATGTTGAGGTTGTTGTTGAATTTGTTGGTGCTTTTCAATGTTGAGGTTGTTGTTGAAATTGTTGGTGTTTTTCAATGTTGAGGTTGTTGTTGTTTTTCAATGTTGAGGTTGTTGTTGAATTTATTGGTGTTTTTCAATGTTGAGTTTGTTGTTGAATTTGTTGGTGTTTTTCAATTTCGAGGTTGTTGTTGAATTTGTTGGTGTTTTTCAACGTTGAGGTTGTTGTTGAATTTGTTGGTGTTTTTCAATGTTGAGGTTGTTGTTGAATTTGTTGGTGTTTTTCAATGTTGAGGTTGTTGTTGTTTTTCAATGTTGAGGTTGTTGTTGAATTTGTTGTTGTTTTTCAATGCTGAGGTTGTTGTTGAATTTGTTGGTGTTTTTCAATGTTGAGGTTGTTGTTGTTTTTCAATGTTGAGATTGTTGTTGAATTTGTTGGTGTTTTTCAATGTTGAGGTTGTTGGTGTTTTTCAATGTTCAGGTTGTTGTTGAATTTGTTGGTGTCTTTCAATGTTGAGGTTGTTGTTGTTTTTCAATGTTGAGGTTGTTGTTGAGTTTGTTGGTGTTTTTCAATGTTGAGGTTCTTGATGAATTTGTTGGTGTTTTTCAATGTTGAGGTTGTTGTTGAATTTGTTGGTGTTTTTCAATGCTGAGGTTGTTGTTGTTTTTAAATGTTGGGGTTGTTGTTGAATTTGTTGGTGTTTTTCAATTTTGAGGATGTTTTTGTTTTTCAATGTTGAGGTTGTTGTTGAATTTGTTGGTGTTTTTCCATGATGAGGTTGTTGTTGTTTTTCAAAATTGAGGTTGTTGTTGAATTTGTTGGTGTTTTTCAATGTCGGGGTTGTTGTTGAATTTGTTGGTGTTTTTCTATGTTGAATTTTTTGTTGAATTTGTTGGTGTTTTTCAATGTTGAGGTTGTTGTTTTTCAATGTTGAGGTTGTTGTTGAATTTGTTGGCGTTTTTAAATGTTGAGGTTGTTGTTGAATTTGTTGGTGTTTTCAATGTTGAGGTTTTTGTTGAATTTGTTGGTCTTTTTCAATGTTGAGGTTGTTGCTGTTTTTCAATGTTGAGGTTGTTGTTGAATTTGTTCGTGTTTTTCAATGTTGAGATTGTTGTTGTTTTTCAATGTTGAGGTTGTTGTTGAAATTGTTGGTGTTTTTAAATGTTGAGGTTGCTGTTGAATTTGTTGGTGTTTTTCAATGTTGAGGTTGTTGTTGTTTTTCAATTTTGAGGTTGTTGTTGAATTTGTTTTTGTTTTTCAATGTTGAGGTTGTTGTTGTTTTTCAATGTTGAGGTTGTTGTTGAATTTGTTGGTGTTTTTCAATGTTTAGGTTGTTGTTGTTTTTCAATGTTGAGGTTGTTGTTGAATTTGTTGGTGTTTTTCAATGTTGAGGTTGTTGTTGAATTTGTTGGTGTTTTTCAATGTTGAGGTTGTTGTTGTTTTTCAATGTTGAGGTTGTTGTTGAATTTGTTGGTGTTTTTCAATGTTGAGGTTGTTGTTGTTTTTGTTGCTGTTTTTCAATGTTGAGGTTGTTGTTGAATTTGTTGGTGTTTTTCAATGTTGAGGTTGTTGTTGTTTTTCAATGTTGAGGTTGTTGTTGAATTTGTTGGTGTTTTTCAATGTTGAGTTTGTTGTTGTTTTTCAATGTTGAGGTTGTTGTTGTTTTTCAATGTTGAGGTTGTTGTTGAATTTGTTGGTGTTTTTCAATGTTGAGGTTGTTGTTGTTTTTCAATGTTGAGGTTGTTGTTGAATTTGTTGGTGCTTTTCAATGTTGAGACTGTTGTTGAATTTGTTGGTGTTTTTCAATGTTGAGGTTGTTGTTGTTTTTCAATGTTGAGTTTGTTGTTGAATTTGTTGGTGTTTTTCAATTTCGAGGTTGTTGTTGAATTTGTTAGTGTTTTTCAATGTTGAGGTTGTTGTTGAATTTGTTGGTGTTTTTCAATGTTGAGGTTGTTGTTGAATTTGTTGGTGTTTTTCAATGTTGAGGTTGTTGTTGTTTTTCAATGTTGAGGTTGTTGTTGTATTTGTTGGTGTTTTTCAATTTCGAGGTTGTTGTTGAATTTGTTGGTGTTTTTCAATGTTGAGGTTGTTGTTGTTTTTCAATGTTGAGGTTGTTGTTGAATTTGTTGGTGTTTTTCAATGTAGAGGTTGTTGTTGTTTTTCAATGTTGAGTTTGTTGTTGAATTTGTTGTTGTTTTTCAATGTTGAGGTTGTTGTTGAATTTGTTGGTGTTTTTCAATGTTGAGGTTGTTGTTGTTTTTCAATGTTGAGGTTGTTGTTGAATTTGTTGGTGTTTTTCAATGTAGAGGTTGTTGTTGTTTTTCAATGTTGAGTTTGTTGTTGAATTTGTTGGTGTTTTTCAATGTTGAGTTTGTTGTTGAATTTGTTGGTGTTTTTCAATTTCGAGGTTGTTGTTGAATTTGTTAGTGTTTTTCAATGTTGAGGTTGTTGTTGAATTTGTTGCTGTTTTTCAATGTTGAGGTTGTTGTTGAATTTGTTGGTGTTTTTCAATGTTGAGGTTGTTGTTGTTTTTCAATGTTGAGGTTGTTGTTGTATTTGTTGGTGTTTTTCAATTTCGAGGTTGTTGTTGAATTTGTTGGTGTTTTTCAATGTTGAAGTTGTTGTTGAATTTGTTGGTGTTTTTCAATGTTGAGGTTGTTGTTGTTTTTCAATGTTGAAGTTGTTGTTGAATTTGTTGGTGTTTTTCAATGTTGAGGTTGTTGTTGTTTTTCAATGCTGAGGTTGTTGTTGAATTTGTTGGTGTTTTTCAATGTTGAGGTTTTTGTTGAATTTGTTGGTGTTTTTCAATGTTGAGGTTGTTGTTGTTTTTCAATGTTGAGGTTGCTGTTGAATTTGTTGGTGTTTTTCAATGTTTAGGTTCTGTTGTTTTTCAATGTTGAGGTTGTTGTTGAATTTGTTGGTGTTTTTCAATGTTGAGGTTGTTGTTGAATTTGCTGGTGTTTTTCAATGTTGAGGTTGTTGTTGTTTTTCAATGTTGAGGTTGTTGTTGAATTTGTTGTTGTTTTTCAATGTTGAGTTTGTTGTTGTTTTTCAATGTTGAGGTTGTTGTTGTTTTTCAATGTTGAGGTTGTTGTTGAATTTGTTGGTGTTTTTCAATGTTTAGGTTGTTGTTGTTTTTCAATGTTGAGGTTGTTGTTGAATTTGTTGGTGCTTTTCAATGTTGAGACTGTTGTTGAATTTGTTGGTGTTTTTCAATGTTGAGGTTGTTGTTGTTTTTCAATGTTGAGTTTGTTGTTGAATTTGTTGGTGTTTTTCAATTTCGAGGTTGTTGTTGAATTTGTTAGTGTTTTTCAATGTTGAGGTTGTTGTTGAATTTGTTGGTGTTTTTCAATGTTGAGGTTGTTGTTGAATTTGTTGGTGTTTTTCAATGTTGAGGTTGTTGTTGTTTTTCAATGTTGAGGTTGTTGTTGTATTTGTTGGTGTTTTTCAATTTCGAGGTTGTTGTTGAATTTGTTGGTGTTTTTCAATGTTGAGGTTGTTGTTGAAATTGTTGGTGTTTTTCAATGTTGAGGTTGTTGTTGTTTTTCAATGTTGAGGTTGTTGTTGAATTTGTTGGTGTTTTTCAATGTTGAGTTTGTTGTTGAATTTGTTGGTGTTTTTCAATTTCGAGGTTGTTGTTGAATTTGTTGGTGTTTTTCAATGTTGAGGTTGTTGTTGAATTTGTTGGTGTTTTTCAATGTTGAGGTTGTTGTTGAATTTGTTGGTGTTTTTCAATGTTGAGGTTGTTGTTGTTTTTCAATGTTGAGGTTGTTGTTGAATTTGTTGTTGTTTTTCAATGCTGAGGTTGTTGTTGAATTTGTTGGTGTTTTTCAATGTTGAGGTTGTTGTTGTTTTTCAATGTTGAGGTTGTTGTTGAATTTGTTGGTGTTTTTCAATGTAGAGGTCGTTGTTGTTTTTCAATGTTGAGTTTGTTGTTGAATTTGTTGGTGTTTTTCAATGTTGAGTTTTTTGTTGAATTTGTTGGTGTTTTTCAATTTCGAGGTTGTTGTTGAATTTGTTAGTGTTTTTCAATGTTGAGGTTGTTGTTGAATTTGTTGGTGTTTTTCAATGTTGAGGTTGTTGTTGAATTTGTTGGTGTTTTTCAATGTTGAGGTTGTTGTTGTTTTTCAATGTTGAGGTTGTTGTTGTATTTGTTGGTGTTTTTCAATTTCGAGGTTGTTGTTGAATTTGTTGGTGTTTTTCAATGTTGAAGTTGTTGTTGAATTTGTTGGTGTTTTTCAATGTTGTGGTTGTTGTTGTTTTTCAATGTTGAAGTTGTTGTTGAATTTGTTGGTGTTTTTCAATGTTGAGGTTGTTGTTGTTTTTCAATGCTGAGGTTGTTGTTGAATTTGTTGGTGTTTTTCAATGTTGAGGTTTTTGTTGAATTTGTTGGTGTTTTTCACTGTTGAGGTTGTTGTTGTTTTTCAATGTTGAGGTTGTTGTTGAATTTGTTGGTGTTTTTCAATGTTGAGGTTGTTGTTGAATTTGTTGGTGTTTTTCAATGTTGAGGTTTTTGTTGAATTTGTTGGTGTTTTTCACTGTTGAGGTTGTTGTTGTTTTTCAATGTTGAGGTTGCTGTTGAATTTGTTGGTGTTTTTCAATGTTTAGGTTGTTGTTGTTTTTCAATGTTGAGGTTGTTGTTGAATTTGTTGGTGTTTTTCAATGTTGAGGTTGTTGTTGAATTTGTTGGTGTTTTTCAATGTTGAGGTTGTTGTTGTTTTTCAATGTTGAGGTTGTTGTTGAATTTGTTGGTGTTTTTCAATGTTGAGTTTGCTGTTGTTTTTCAATGTTGAGGTTGTTGTTGTTTTTCAATGTTGAGGTTGTTGTTGAATTTGTTGGTGTTTTTCAATGTTGAGGTTGTTGTTGTTTTTCAATGTTGAGGTTGTTGTTGAATTTGTTGGTGCTTTTCAATGTTGAGACTGTTGTTGAATTTGGTGGTGTTTTTCAATGTTGAGGTTGTTGTTGTTTTTCAATGTTGAGTTTGTTGTTGAATTTGTTGGTGTTTTTCAATGTTGAGTTTGTTGTTGAATTTGTTGGTGTTTTTCAATTTCGAGGTTGTTGTTGAATTTGTTAGTGTTTTTCAATGTTGAGGTTGTTGTTGAATTTGTTGGTGTTTTTCAATGTTGAGGTTGTTGTTGAATTTGTTGGTGTTTTTCAATGTTGAGGTTGTTGTTGTTTTTCAATGTTGAGGTTGTTGTTGTATTTGTTGCTGTTTTTCAATTTCGAGGTTGTTGTTGAATTTGTTGGTGTTTTTCAATGTTGAGGTTGTTGTTGTTTTTCAATGCTGAGGTTGTTGTTGAATTTGTTGGTGTTTTTCAATGTTGAGGTTGTTGTTGTTTTTCAATGTTGAGGTTGTTGTTGAATTTGTTGGTGTTTTTCAATGTTGAGGTTGTTGTTGTTTTTCAATGTTGAGGTTGTTGTTGAATTTGTTGGTGTTTTTCAGTGTTGAGGTTGCTGTTGAATTTGTTGGTGTTTTTCAATGTTGAGGTTGTTGTTGTTTTTCAATGTTGAGGTTGTTGTTGAATTTGTTGGTGTTTTTCAATGTTGAGTTTTTTGTTGTTTTTCAATGTTGAGGTTGTTGTTGAATTTGTTGGTGTTTTTCAATTTCGAGGTTGTTGTTGAATTTGTTAGTGTTTTTCAATGTTGAGGTTGTTGTTGAATTTGTTGGTGTTTTTCAATGTTGAGGTTGTTGTTGAATTTGTTGGTGTTTTTCAATGTTGAGGTTGTTGTTGTTTTTCAATGTTGAGGTTGTTGTTGTATTTGTTGGTGTTTTTCAATTTCGAGGTTGTTGTTGAATTTGTTGGTGTTTTTCAATGTTGAGGTTGTTGTTGAAATTGTTGGTGTTTTTCAATGTTGAGGTTGTTGTTGTTTTTCAATGTTGAGGTTGTTGTTGAATTTATTGGTGTTTTTCAATGTTGAGTTTGTTGTTGAATTTGTTGGTGTTTTTCAATTTCGAGGTTGTTGTTGAATTTGTTGGTGTTTTTCAATGTTGAGGTTGTTGTTGAATTTGTTGGTGTTTTTCAATGTTGAGGTTGTTGTTGAATTTGTTGGTGTTTTTCAATGTTGAGGTTGTTGTTGTTTTTCAATGTTGAGGTTGTTGTTGAATTTGTTGTTGTTTTTCAATGCTGAGGTTGTTGTTGAATTTGTTGGTGTTTTTCAATGTTGAGGTTGTTGTTGTTTTTCAATGTTGAGGTTGTTGTTGAATTTGTTGGTGTTTTTCAATGTAGAGGTCGTTGTTGTTTTTCAATGTTGAGTTTGTTGTTGAATTTGTTGGTGTTTTTCAATGTTGAGTTTGTTGTTGAATTTGTTGGTGTTTTTCAATTTCGAGGTTGTTGTTGAATTTGTTAGTGTTTTTCAATGTTGAGGTTGTTGTTGAATTTGTTGGTGTTTTTCAATGTTGAGGTTGTTGTTGAATTTGTTGGTGTTTTTCAATGTTGAGGTTGTTGTTGTTTTTCAATGTTGAGGTTGTTGTTGTATTTGTTGGTGTTTTTCAATTTCGAGGTTGTTGTTGAATTTGTTGGTGTTTTTCAATGTTGAAGTTGTTGTTGAATTTGTTGGTGTTTTTCAATGTTGTGGTTGTTGTTGTTTTTCAATGTTGAAGTTGTTGTTGAATTTGTTGGTGTTTTTCAATGTTGAGGTTGTTGTTGTTTTTCAATGCTGAGGTTGTTGTTGAATTTGTTGGTGTTTTTCAATGTTGAGGTTTTTGTTGAATTTGTTGGTGTTTTTCACTGTTGAGGTTGTTGTTGTTTTTCAATGTTGAGGTTGCTGTTGAATTTGTTGGTGTTTTTCAATGTTTAGGTTGTTGTTGTTTTTCAATGTTGAGGTTGTTGTTGAATTTGTTGGTGTTTTTCAATGTTGAGGTTGTTGTTGAATTTGTTGGTGTTTTTCAATGTTGAGGTTTTTGTTGAATTTGTTGGTGTTTTTCACTGTTGAGGTTGTTGTTGTTTTTCAATGTTGAGGTTGCTGTTGAATTTGTTGGTGTTTTTCAATGTTTAGGTTGTTGTTGTTTTTCAATGTTGAGGTTGTTGTTGAATTTGTTGGTGTTTTTCAATGTTGAGGTTGTTGTTGAATTTGTTGGTGTTTTTCAATGTTGAGGTTGTTGTTGTTTTTCAATGTTGAGGTTGTTGTTGAATTTGTTGGTGTTTTTCAATGTTGAGTTTGTTGTTGTTTTTCAATGTTGAGGTTGTTGTTGTTTTTCAATGTTGAGCTTGTTGTTGAATTTGTTGGTGTTTTTCAATGTTGAGGTTGTTGTTGTTTTTCAATGTTGAGGTTGTTGTTGAATTTGTTGGTGCTTTTCAATGTTGAGACTGTTGTTGAATTTGTTGGTGTTTTTCAATGTTGAGGTTGTTGTGTTTTTCAATGTGGAGTTTGTTGTTGAATTTGTTGGTGTTTTTCAATGTTGAGTTTGTTGTTGAATTTGTTGGTGTTTTTCAATTTCGAGGTTGTTGTTGAATTTGTTAGTGTTTTTCAATGTTGAGGTTGTTGTTGAATTTGTTGGTGTTTTTCAATGTTGAGGTTGTTGTTGAATTTGTTGGTGTTTTTCAATGTTGAGGTTGTTGTTGTTTTTCAATGTTGAGGTTGTTGTTGTATTTGTTGCTGTTTTTCAATTTCGAGGTTGTTGTTGAATTTGTTGGTGTTTTTCAATGTTGAGGTTGTTGTTGTTTTTCAATGCTGAGGTTGTTGTTGAATTTGTTGGTGTTTTTCAATGTTGAGGTTGTTGTTGTTTTTCAATGTTGAGGTTGTTGTTGAATTTGTTGGTGTTTTTCAATGTTGAGGTTGTTGTTGTTTTTCAATGTTGAGGTTGTTGTTGAATTTGTTGGTGTTTTTCAGTGTTGAGGTTGTTCTTGAATTTGTTGGTGTTTTTCAATGTTGAGGTTGTTGTTGTTTTTCAATGTTGAGGTTGTTGTTGAATTTGTTGGTGTTTTTCAATGTTGAGGTTTTTGTTGAATTTGTTGGTGTTTTTCAATGTTGAGGTTGTTGTTGTTTTTCAATGTTGAGGTTGCTGTTGAATTTGTTGGTGTTTTTCAATGTTTAGGTTCTGTTGTTTTTCAATGTTGAGGTTGTTGTTGAATTTGTTGGTGTTTTTCAATGTTGAGGTTGTTGTTGAATTTGTTGGTGTTTTTCAATGTTGAGGTTGTTGTTGTTTTTCAATGTTGAGGTTGTTGTTGAATTTGTTGGTGTTTTTCAATGTTGAGTTTGTTGTTGTTTTTCAATGTTGAGGTTGTTGTTGTTTTTCAATGTTGAGGTTGTTGTTGAATTTGTTGGTGTTTTTCAATGTTGAGGTTGTTGTTGTTTTTCAATGTTGAGGTTGTTGTTGAATTTGTTGGTGCTTTTCAATGTTGAGACTGTTGTTGAATTTGTTGGTGTTTTTCAATGTTGAGGTTGTTGTTGTTTTTCAATGTTGAGTTTGTTGTTGAATTTGTTGGTGTTTTTCAATTTCGAGGTTGTTGTTGAATTTGTTAGTGTTTTTCAATGTTGAGGTTGTTGTTGAATTTGTTGGTGTTTTTCAATGTTGAGGTTGTTGTTGAATTTGTTGGTGTTTTTCAATGTTGAGGTTGTTGTTATTTTTCAATGTTGAGGTTGTTGTTGTATTTGTTGGTGTTTTTCAATTTCGAGGTTGTTGTTGAATTTGTTGGTGTTTTTCAATGTTGAGGTTGTTGTTGTTTTTCAATGTTGAGGTTGTTGTTGAATTTGTTGGTGTTTTTCAATGTAGAGGTTGTTGTTGTTTTTCAATGTTGAGTTTGTTGTTGAATTTGTTGTTGTTTTTCAATGTTGAGGTTGTTGTTGAATTTGTTGGTGTTTTTCAATGTTGAGGTTGTTGTTGTTTTTCAATGTTGAGGTTGTTGTTGAATTTGTTGGTGTTTTTCAATGTAGAGGTTGTTGTTGTTTTTCAATGTTGAGTTTGTTGTTGAATTTGTTGGTGTTTTTCAATGTTGAGTTTGTTGTTGAATTTGTTGGTGTTTTTCAATTTCGAGGTTGTTGTTGAATTTGTTAGTGTTTTTCAATGTTGAGGTTGTTGTTGAATTTGTTGGTGTTTTTCAATGTTGAGGTTGTTGTTGAATTTGTTGGTGTTTTTCAATGTTGAGGTTGTTGTTGTTTTTCAATGTTGAGGTTGTTGTTGTATTTGTTGGTGTTTTTCAATTTCGAGGTTGTTGTTGAATTTGTTGGTGTTTTTCAATGTTGAAGTTGTTGTTGAATTTGTTGGTGTTTTTCAATGTTGAGGTTGTTGTTGTTTTTCAATGTTGAAGTTGTTGTTGAATTTGTTGGTGTTTTTCAATGTTGAGGTTGTTGTTGTTTTTCAATGCTGAGGTTGTTGTTGAATTTGTTGGTGTTTTTCAATGTTGAGGTTTTTGTTGAATTTGTTGGTGTTTTTCAATGTTGAGGTTGTTGTTGTTTTTCAATGTTGAGGTTGCTGTTGAATTTGTTGGTGTTTTTCAATGTTTAGGTTCTGTTGTTTTTCAATGTTGAGGTTGTTGTTGAATTTGTTGGTGTTTTTCAATGTTGAGGTTGTTGTTGAATTTGTTGGTGTTTTTCAATGTTGAGGTTGTTGTTGTTTTTCAATGTTGAGGTTGTTGTTGAATTTGTTGTTGTTTTTCAATGTTGAGTTTGTTGTTGTTTTTCAATGTTGAGGTTGTTGTTGTTTTTCAATGTTGAGGTTGTTGTTGAATTTGTTGGTGTTTTTCAATGTTTAGGTTGTTGTTGTTTTTCAATGTTGAGGTTGTTGTTGAATTTGTTGGTGCTTTTCAATGTTGAGACTGTTGTTGAATTTGTTGGTGTTTTTCAATGTTGAGGTTGTTGTTGTTTTTCAATGTTGAGTTTGTTGTTGAATTTGTTGGTGTTTTTCAATTTCGAGGTTGTTGTTGAATTTGTTAGTGTTTTTCAATGTTGAGGTTGTTGTTGAATTTGTTGGTGTTTTTCAATGTTGAGGTTGTTGTTGAATTTGTTGGTGTTTTTCAATGTTGAGGTTGTTGTTGTTTTTCAATGTTGAGGTTGTTGTTGTATTTGTTGGTGTTTTTCAATTTCGAGGTTGTTGTTGAATTTGTTGGTGTTTTTCAATGTTGAGGTTGTTGTTCTTTTTCAATGCTGAGGTTGTTGTTGAATTTGTTGGTGTTTTTCAATGTTGAGTTTTTTGTTGAATTTGTTGGTGTTTTTCAATTTCGAGGTTGTTGTTGAATTTGTTAGTGTTTTTCAATGTTGAGGTTGTTGTTGAATTTGTTGGTGTTTTTCAATGTTGAGGTTGTTGTTGAATTTGTTGGTGTTTTTCAATGTTGAGGTTGTTGTTGTTTTTCAATGTTGAGGTTGTTGTTGTATTTGTTGGTGTTTTTCAATTTCGAGGTTGTTGTTGAATTTGTTGGTGTTTTTCAATGTTGAAGTTGTTGTTGAATTTGTTGGTGTTTTTCAATGTTGTGGTTGTTGTTGTTTTTCAATGTTGAAGTTGTTGTTGAATTTGTTGGTGTTTTTCAATGTTGAGGTTGTTGTTGTTTTTCAATGCTGAGGTTGTTGTTGAATTTGTTGGTGTTTTTCAATGTTGAGGTTTTTGTTGAATTTGTTGGTGTTTTTCACTGTTGAGGTTGTTGTTGTTTTTCAATGTTGAGGTTGTTGTTGAATTTGTTGGTGTTTTTCAATGTTGAGGTTGTTGTTGAATTTGTTGGTGTTTTTCAATGTTGAGGTTTTTGTTGAATTTGTTGGTGTTTTTCACTGTTGAGGTTGTTGTTGTTTTTCAATGTTGAGGTTGCTGTTGAATTTGTTGGTGTTTTTCAATGTTTAGGTTGTTGTTGTTTTTCAATGTTGAGGTTGTTGTTGAATTTGTTGGTGTTTTTCAATGTTGAGGTTGTTGTTGAATTTGTTGGTGTTTTTCAATGTTGAGGTTGTTGTTGTTTTTCAATGTTGAGGTTGTTGTTGAATTTGTTGGTGTTTTTCAATGTTGAGTTTGTTGTTGTTTTTCAATGTTGAGGTTGTTGTTGTTTTTCAATGTTGAGGTTGTTGTTGAATTTGTTGGTGTTTTTCAATGTTGAGGTTGTTGTTGTTTTTCAATGTTGAGGTTGTTGTTGAATTTGTTGGTGCTTTTCAATGTTGAGACTGTTGTTGAATTTGTTGGTGTTTTTCAATGTTGAGGTTGTTGTTGTTTTTCAATGTTGAGTTTGTTGTTGAATTTGTTGGTGTTTTTCAATGTTGAGTTTGTTGTTGAATTTGTTGGTGTTTTTCAATTTCGAGGTTGTTGTTGAATTTGTTAGTGTTTTTCAATGTTGAGGTTGTTGTTGAATTTGTTGGTGTTTTTCAATGTTGAGGTTGTTGTTGAATTTGTTGGTGTTTTTCAATGTTGAGGTTGTTGTTGTTTTTCAATGTTGAGGTTGTTGTTGTATTTGTTGCTGTTTTTCAATTTCGAGGTTGTTGTTGAATTTGTTGGTGTTTTTCAATGTTGAGGTTGTTGTTGTTTTTCAATGCTGAGGTTGTTGTTGAATTTGTTGGTGTTTTTCAATGTTGAGGTTGTTGTTGTTTTTCAATGTTGAGGTTGTTGTTGAATTTGTTGGTGTTTTTCAATGTTGAGGTTGTTGTTGTTTTTCAATGTTGAGGTTGTTGTTGAATTTGTTGGTGTTTTTCAGTGTTGAGGTTGCTGTTGAATTTGTTGGTGTTTTTCAATGTTGAGGTTGTTGTTGTTTTTCAATGTTGAGGTTGTTGTTGAATTTGTTGGTGTTTTTCAATGTTGAGTTTTTTGTTGTTTTTCAATGTTGAGGTTGTTGTTGTTTTTCAATGTTGAGGTTGTTGTTGAATTTGTTGGTGTTTTTCAATGTTGAGGTTGTTGTTGTTTTTCAATGTTGAGTTTGTTGTTGAATTTGTTGGTGCTTTTCAATGTTGAGGTTGTTGTTGAAATTGTTGGTGTTTTTCAATGTTGAGGTTGTTGTTGTTTTTCAATGTTGAGGTTGTTGTTGAATTTATTGGTGTTTTTCAATGTTGAGTTTGTTGTTGAATTTGTTGGTGTTTTTCAATTTCGAGGTTGTTGTTGAATTTGTTGGTGTTTTTCAACGTTGAGGTTGTTGTTGAATTTGTTGGTGTTTTTCAATGTTGAGGTTGTTGTTGAATTTGTTGGTGTTTTTCAATGTTGAGGTTGTTGTTGTTTTTCAATGTTGAGGTTGTTGTTGAATTTGTTGTTGTTTTTCAATGCTGAGGTTGTTGTTGAATTTGTTGGTGTTTTTCAATGTTGAGGTTGTTGTTGTTTTTCAATGTTGAGATTGTTGTTGAATTTGTTGGTGTTTTTCAATGTTGAGGTTGTTGGTGTTTTTCAATGTTCAGGTTGTTGTTGAATTTGTTGGTGTCTTTCAATGTTGAGGTTGTTGTTGTTTTTCAATGTTGAGGTTGTTGTTGAGTTTGTTGGTGTTTTTCAATGTTGAGGTTCTTGATGAATTTGTTGGTGTTTTTCAATGTTGAGGTTGTTGTTGAATTTGTTGGTGTTTTTCAATGCTGAGGTTGTTGTTGTTTTTAAATGTTGGGGTTGTTGTTGAATTTGTTGGTGTTTTTCAATTTTGAGGATGTTTTTGTTTTTCAATGTTGAGGTTGTTGTTGAATTTGTTGGTGTTTTTCCATGATGAGGTTGTTGTTGTTTTTCAAAATTGAGGTTGTTGTTGAATTTGTTGGTGTTTTTCAATGTCGGGGTTGTTGTTGAATTTGTTGGTGTTTTTCTATGTTGAATTTTTTGTTGAATTTGTTGGTGTTTTTCAATGTTGAGGTTGTTGTTTTTCAATGTTGAGGTTGTTGTTGAATTTGTTGGCGTTTTTAAATGTTGAGGTTGTTGTTGAATTTGTTGGTGTTTTCAATGTTGAGGTTTTTGTTGAATTTGTTGGTCTTTTTCAATGTTGAGGTTGTTGCTGTTTTTCAATGTTGAGGTTGTTGTTGAATTTGTTCGTGTTTTTCAATGTTGAGATTGTTGTTGTTTTTCAATGTTGAGGTTGTTGTTGAAATTGTTGGTGTTTTTAAATGTTGAGGTTGCTGTTGAATTTGTTGGTGTTTTTCAATGTTGAGGTTGTTGTTGTTTTTCAATTTTGAGGTTGTTGTTGAATTTGTTTTTGTTTTTCAATGTTGAGGTTGTTGTTGTTTTTCAATGTTGAGGTTGTTGTTGAATTTGTTGGTGTTTTTCAATGTTTAGGTTGTTGTTGTTTTTCAATGTTGAGGTTGTTGTTGAATTTGTTGGTGTTTTTCAATGTTGAGGTTGTTGTTGAATTTGTTGGTGTTTTTCAATGTTGAGGTTGTTGTTGTTTTTCAATGTTGAGGTTGTTGTTGAATTTGTTGGTGTTTTTCAATGTTGAGTTTGTTGTTGTTTTTCAATGTTGAGGTTGTTGTTGTTTTTCAATGTCGAGGTTGTTGTTGAATTTGTTGGTGTTATTCAATGTTGAGGTTGTTGTTGTTTTTCAATGTTGAGGTTGTTGTTGAATTTGTTGGAGTTTTTCAATGTTGAGATGGTTGTTGAATTTGTTGGTGTTTTTCAATTTCGAGGTTGTTGTTGAATTTGTTAGTGTTTTTCAATGTTGAGGTTCTTGTTGAATTTGTTGGTGTTTTTCAATGTTGAGGTTGTTGTTGAATTTGTTGGTGTTTTTCAATGTAGAGGTTGTTGTTGTTTTTCAATGTTGAGTTTGTTGTTGAATTTGTTGGTGTTTTTCAATGTTGAGTTTGTTGTTGAATTTGTTGTTGTTTTTAAATTTCGAGGTTGTTGTTGAATTTGTTAGTGTTTTTCAATGTTGAGATTGTTGCTGAATTTGTTGTTGTTTTTCAATGTTGAGGTTGTTGTTGAATTTGTTGGTGTTTTTCAATGTTGAGGTTGTTGTTGTTTTTCAATGTTGAGGTTGTTGTTGTATTTGTTGGTGTTTTTCAATTTCGAGGTTGTTGTTGAATTTGTTGGTGTTTTTCAATGTTGAAGTTGTTGTTGAATTTGTTGGTGTTTTTCAATGTTGAGGTTGTTGTTGTTTTTCAATTTTGAGGATGTTGTTGAATTTGTTGGTGTTTTTCAATGTTGAGGTTGTTGTTGTTTTTCAATGCTGAGGTTGTTGTTGAATTTCTTGGTGTTTTTCAATGTTGAGGTTGTTGTTGAATTTGTTGGTGTTTTTCAATGTTGAGGTTGTTGTTGTTTTTCAATGTTGAGGTTGTTGTTGAATTTGTTGGTGTTTTTCAATGTTTAGGTTGTTGTTGTTTTTCAATGTTGAGGTTGTTGTTGAATTTGTTGGTGTTTTTCAATGTTGAGGTTGTTGTTGAATTTGTTGGTGTTTTTCAATGTTGAGGTTGTTGTTGTTTTTCAATGTTGAGGTTGTTGTTGAATTTGTTGGTGTTTTTCAATGTTGAGTTTGTTGTTGTTTTTCAATGTTGAGGTTGTTGTTGTTTTTCAATGTTGAAGTTGTTGTTGAATTTGTTGGTGTTTTTCAATGTTGAGGTTGTTGTTGTTTTTCAATGCTGAGGTTGTTGTTGAATTTGTTGGTGTTTTTCAATGTTGAGGTTTTTGTTGAATTTGTTGGTGTTTTTCAATGTTGAGGTTGTTGTTGTTTTTCAATGTTGAGGTTGCTGTTGAATTTGTTGGTGTTTTTCAATGTTTAGGTTCTGTTGTTTTTCAATGTTGAGGTTGTTGTTGAATTTGTTGGTGTTTTTCAATGTTGAGGTTGTTGTTGAATTTGTTGGTGTTTTTCAATGTTGAGGTTGTTGTTGTTTTTCAATGTTGAGGTTGTTGTTGAATTTGTTGTTGTTTTTCAATGTTGAGTTTGTTGTTGTTTTTCAATGTTGAGGTTGTTGTTGTTTTTCAATGTTGAGGTTGTTGTTGAATTTGTTGGTGTTTTTCAATGTTTAGGTTGTTGTTGTTTTTCAATGTTGAGGTTGTTGTTGAATTTGTTGGTTCTTTTCAATGTTGAGACTGTTGTTGAATTTGTTGGTGTTTTTCAATGTTGAGGTTGTTGTTGTTTTTCAATGTTGAGTTTGTTGTTGAATTTGTTGGTGTTTTTCAATTTCGAGGTTGTTGTTGAATTTGTTAGTGTTTTTCAATGTTGAGGTTGTTGTTGAATTTGTTGGTGTTTTTCAATGTTGAGGTTGTTGTTGAATTTGTTGGTGTTTTTCAATGTTGAGGTTGTTGTTGTTTTTAAATGTTGAGGTTGTTGTTGTATTTGTTGGTGTTTTTCAATTTCGAGGTTGTTGTTGAATTTGTTGGTGTTTTTCAATGTTGAGGTTGTTGTTGAAATTGTTGGTGTTTTTCAATGTTGAGGTTGTTGTTGTTTTTCAATGTTGAGGTTGTTGTTGAATTTATTGGTGTTTTTCAATGTTGAGTTTGTTGTTGAATTTGTTGGTGTTTTTCAATTTCGAGGTTGTTGTTGAATTTGTTGGTGTTTTTCAATGTTGAGGTTGTTGTTGAATTTGTTGGTGTTTTTCAATGTTGAGGTTGTTGTTGAATTTGTTGGTGTTTTTCAATGTTGAGGTTGTTGTTGTTTTTCAATGTTGAGGTTGTTGTTGAATTTGTTGTTGTTTTTCAATGCTGAGGTTGTTGTTGAATTTGTTGGTGTTTTTCAATGTTGAGGTTGTTGTTGTTTTTCAATGTTGAGGTTGTTGTTGAATTTGTTGGTGTTTTTCAATGTAGAGGTCGTTGTTGTTTTTCAATGTTGAGTTTGTTGTTGAATTTGTTGGTGTTTTTCAATGTTGAAGTTGTTGTTGAATTTGTTGGTGTTTTTCAATGTTGAGGTTGTTGTTGTTTTTCAATTTTGAGGATGTTGTTGAATTTGTTGGTGTTTTTCAATGTTGAGGTTGTTGTTGTTTTTCAATGCTGAGGTTGTTGTTGAATTTGTTGGTGTTTTTCAATGTTGAGGTTGTTGTTGAATTTGTTGGTGTTTTTCAATGTTGAGGTTGTTGTTGTTTTTCAATGTTGAGGTTGTTGTTGAATTTGTTGGTGTTTTTCAATGTTTAGGTTGTTGTTGTTTTTCAATGTTGAGGTTGTTGTTGAATTTGTTGGTGTTTTTCAATGTTGAGGTTGTTGTTGAATTTGTTGGTGTTTTTCAATGTTGAGGTTGTTGTTGTTTTTCAATGTTGAGGTTGTTGTTGAATTTGTTGGTGTTTTTCAATGTTGAGTTTGTTGTTGTTTTTCAATGTTGAGGTTGTTGTTGTTTTTCAATGTTGAAGTTGTTGTTGAATTTGTTGGTGTTTTTCAATGTTGAGGTTGTTGTTGTTTTTCAATGCTGAGGTTGTTGTTGAATTTGTTGGTGTTTTTCAATGTTGAGGTTTTTGTTGAATTTGTTGGTGTTTTTCAATGTTGAGGTTGTTGTTGTTTTTCAATGTTGAGGTTGCTGTTGAATTTGTTGGTGTTTTTCAATGTTTAGGTTCTGTTGTTTTTCAATGTTGAGGTTGTTGTTGAATTTGTTGGTGTTTTTCAATGTTGAGGTTGTTGTTGAATTTGTTGGTGTTTTTCAATGTTGAGGTTGTTGTTGTTTTTCAATGTTGAGGTTGTTGTTGTTTTTCAATGTTGAGGTTGTTGTTGAATTTGTTGGTGTTTTTCAATGTTTAGGTTGTTGTTGTTTTTCAATGTTGAGGTTGTTGTTGAATTTGTTGGTGCTTTTCAATGTTGAGACTGTTGTTGAATTTGTTGGTGTTTTTCAATGTTGAGGTTGTTGTTGTTTTTCAATGTTGAGGTTGTTGTTGAATTTGTTGGAGTTTTTCAATGTTGAGATGGTTGTTGAATTTGTTGGTGTTTTTCAATTTCGAGGTTGTTGTTGAATTTGTTAGTGTTTTTCAATGTTGAGGTTCTTGTTGAATTTGTTGGTGTTTTTCAATGTTGAGGTTGTTGTTGAATTTGTTGGTGTTTTTCAATGTAGAGGTTGTTGTTGTTTTTCAATGTTGAGTTTGTTGTTGAATTTGTTGGTGTTTTTCAATGTTGAGTTTGTTGTTGAATTTGTTGTTGTTTTTAAATTTCGAGGTTGTTGTTGAATTTGTTAGTGTTTTTCAATGTTGAGATTGTTGCTGAATTTGTTGTTGTTTTTCAATGTTGAGGTTGTTGTTGAATTTGTTGGTGTTTTTCAATGTTGAGGTTGTTGTTGTTTTTCAATGTTGAGGTTGTTGTTGTATTTGTTGGTGTTTTTCAATTTCGAGGTTGTTGTTGAATTTGTTGGTGTTTTTCAATGTTGAAGTTGTTGTTGAATTTGTTGGTGTTTTTCAATGTTGAGGTTGTTGTTGTTTTTCAATTTTGAGGATGTTGTTGAATTTGTTGGTGTTTTTCAATGTTGAGGTTGTTGTTGTTTTTCAATGCTGAGGTTGTTGTTGAATTTGTTGGTGTTTTTCAATGTTGAGGTTGTTGTTGAATTTGTTGGTGTTTTTCAATGTTGAGGTTGTTGTTGTTTTTCAATGTTGAGGTTGTTGTTGAATTTGTTGGTGTTTTTCAATGTTTAGGTTGTTGTTGTTTTTCAATGTTGAGGTTGTTGTTGAATTTGTTGGTGTTTTTCAATGTTGAGGTTGTTGTTGAATTTGTTGGTGTTTTTCAATGTTGAGGTTGTTGTTGTTTTTCAATGTTGAGGTTGTTGTTGAATTTGTTGGTGTTTTTCAATGTTGAGTTTGTTGTTGTTTTTCAATGTTGAGGTTGTTGTTGTTTTTCAATGTTGAAGTTGTTGTTGAATTTGTTGGTGTTTTTCAATGTTGAGGTTGTTGTTGTTTTTCAATGCTGAGGTTGTTGTTGAATTTGTTGGTGTTTTTCAATGTTGAGGTTTTTGTTGAATTTGTTGGTGTTTTTCAATGTTGAGGTTGTTGTTGTTTTTCAATGTTGAGGTTGCTGTTGAATTTGTTGGTGTTTTTCAATGTTTAGGTTCTGTTGTTTTTCAATGTTGAGGTTGTTGTTGAATTTGTTGGTGTTTTTCAATGTTGAGGTTGTTGTTGAATTTGTTGGTGTTTTTCAATGTTGAGGTTGTTGTTGTTTTTCAATGTTGAGGTTGTTGTTGAATTTGTTGTTGTTTTTCAATGTTGAGTTTGTTGTTGTTTTTCAATGTTGAGGTTGTTGTTGTTTTTCAATGTTGAGGTTGTTGTTGAATTTGTTGGTGTTTTTCAATGTTTAGGTTGTTGTTGTTTTTCAATGTTGAGGTTGTTGTTGAATTTGTTGGTTCTTTTCAATGTTGAGACTGTTGTTGAATTTGTTGGTGTTTTTCAATGTTGAGGTTGTTGTTGTTTTTCAAAGTTGAGTTTGTTGTTGAATTTGTTGGTGTTTTTCAATTTCGAGGTTGTTGTTGAATTTGTTAGTGTTTTTCAATGTTGAGGTTGTTGTTGAATTTGTTGGTGTTTTTCAATGTTGAGGTTGTTGTTGAATTTGTTGGTGTTTTTCAATGTTGAGGTTGTTGTTGTTTTTAAATGTTGAGGTTGTTGTTGTATTTGTTGGTGTTTTTCAATTTCGAGGTTGTTGTTGAATTTGTTGGTGTTTTTCAATGTTGAGGTTGTTGTTGAAATTGTTGGTGTTTTTCAATGTTGAGGTTGTTGTTGTTTTTCAATGTTGAGGTTGTTGTTGAATTTATTGGTGTTTTTCAATGTTGAGTTTGTTGTTGAATTTGTTGGTGTTTTTCAATTTCGAGGTTGTTGTTGAATTTGTTGGTGTTTTTCAATGTTGAGGTTGTTGTTGAATTTGTTGGTGTTTTTCAATGTTGAGGTTGTTGTTGAATTTGTTGGTGTTTTTCAATGTTGAGGTTGTTGTTGTTTTTCAATGTTGAGGTTGTTGTTGAATTTGTTGTTGTTTTTCAATGCTGAGGTTGTTGTTGAATTTGTTGGTGTTTTTCAATGTTGAGGTTGTTGTTGTTTTTCAATGTTGAGGTTGTTGTTGAATTTGTTGGTGTTTTTCAATGTAGAGGTCGTTGTTGTTTTTCAATGTTGAGTTTGTTGTTGAATTTGTTGGTGTTTTTCAATGTTGAAGTTGTTGTTGAATTTGTTGGTGTTTTTCAATGTTGAGGTTGTTGTTGTTTTTCAATTTTGAGGATGTTGTTGAATTTGTTGGTGTTTTTCAATGTTGAGGTTGTTGTTGTTTTTCAATGCTGAGGTTGTTGTTGAATTTGTTGGTGTTTTTCAATGTTGAGGTTGTTGTTGAATTTGTTGGTGTTTTTCAATGTTGAGGTTGTTGTTGTTTTTCAATGTTGAGGTTGTTGTTGAATTTGTTGGTGTTTTTCAATGTTTAGGTTGTTGTTGTTTTTCAATGTTGAGGTTGTTGTTGAATTTGTTGGTGTTTTTCAATGTTGAGGTTGTTGTTGAATTTGTTGGTGTTTTTCAATGTTGAGGTTGTTGTTGTTTTTCAATGTTGAGGTTGTTGTTGAATTTGTTGGTGTTTTTCAATGTTGAGTTTGTTGTTGTTTTTCAATGTTGAGCTTGTTGTTGTTTTTCAATGTTGAAGTTGTTGTTGAATTTGTTGGTGTTTTTCAATGTTGAGGTTGTTGTTGTTTTTCAATGCTGAGGTTGTTGTTGAATTTGTTGGTGTTTTTCAATGTTGAGGTTTTTGTTGAATTTGTTGGTGTTTTTCAATGTTGAGGTTGTTGTTGTTTTTCAATGTTGAGGTTGCTGTTGAATTTGTTGGTGTTTTTCAATGTTTAGGTTCTGTTGTTTTTCAATGTTGAGGTTGTTGTTGAATTTGTTGGTGTTTTTCAATGTTGAGGTTGTTGTTGAATTTGTTGGTGTTTTTCAATGTTGAGGTTGTTGTTGTTTTTCAATGTTGAGGTTGTTGTTGTTTTTCAATGTTGAGGTTGTTGTTGAATTTGTTGGTGTTTTTCAATGTTTAGGTTGTTGTTGTTTTTCAATGTTGAGGTTGTTGTTGAATTTGTTGGTGCTTTTCAATGTTGAGACTGTTGTTGAATTTGTTGGTGTTTTTCAATGTTGAGGTTGTTGTTGTTTTTCAATGTTGAGTTTGTTGTTGAATTTGTTGGTGTTTTTCAATTTCGAGGTTGTTGTTGAATTTGTTAGTGTTTTTCAATGTTGAGGTTGTTGTTGAATTTGTTGGTGTTTTTCAATGTTGAGGTTGTTGTTGAATTTGTTGGTGTTTTTCAATGTTGAGGTTGTTGTTGTTTTTCAATGTTGAGGTTGTTGTTGTATTTGTTGGTGTTTTTCAATTTCGAGGTTGTTGTTGAATTTGTTGGTGTTTTTCAATGTTGAGGTTGTTGTTGAAATTGTTGGTGTTTTTCAATGTTGAGGTTGTTGTTGTTTTTCAATGTTGAGGTTGTTGTTGAATTTATTGGTGTTTTTCAATGTTGAGTTTGTTGTTGAATTTGTTGGTGTTTTTCAATTTCGAGGTTGTTGTTGAATTTGTTGGTGTTTTTCAATGTTGAGGTTGTTGTTGAATTTGTTGGTGTTTTTCAATGTTGAGGTTGTTGTTGAATTTGTTGGTGTTTTTCAATGTTGAGGTTGTTGTTGTTTTTCAATGTTGAGGTTGTTGTTGAATTTGTTGTTGTTTTTCAATGCTGAGGTTGTTGTTGAATTTGTTGGTGTTTTTCAATGTTGAGGTTGTTGTTGTTTTTCAATGTTGAGGTTGTTGTTGAATTTGTTGGTGTTTTTCAATGTAGAGGTCGTTGTTGTTTTTCAATGTTGAGTTTGTTGTTGAATTTGTTGGTGTTTTTCAATGTTGAGTTTTTTGTTGAATTTGTTGGTGTTTTTCAATTTCGAGGTTGTTGTTGAATTTGTTAGTGTTTTTCAATGTTGAGGTTGTTGTTGAATTTGTTGGTGTTTTTCAATGTTGAGGTTGTTGTTGAATTTGTTGGTGTTTTTCAATGTTGAGGTTGTTGTTGTTTTTCAATGTTGAGGTTGTTGTTGTATTTGTTGGTGTTTTTCAATTTCGAGGTTGTTGTTGAATTTGTTGGTGTTTTTCAATGTTGAAGTTGTTGTTGAATTTGTTGGTGTTTTTCAATGTTGTGGTTGTTGTTGTTTTTCAATGTTGAAGTTGTTGTTGAATTTGTTGGTGTTTTTCAATGTTGAGGTTGTTGTTGTTTTTCAATGCTGAGGTTGTTGTTGAATTTGTTGGTGTTTTTCAATGTTGAGGTTTTTGTTGAATTTGTTGGTGTTTTTCACTGTTGAGGTTGTTGTTGTTTTTCAATGTTGAGGTTGTTGTTGAATTTGTTGGTGTTTTTCAATGTTGAGGTTGTTGTTGAATTTGTTGGTGTTTTTCAATGTTGAGGTTTTTGTTGAATTTGTTGGTGTTTTTCACTGTTGAGGTTGTTGTTGTTTTTCAATGTTGAGGTTGCTGTTGAATTTCTTGGTGTTTTTCAATGTTTAGGTTGTTGTTGTTTTTCAATGTTGAGGTTGTTGTTGAATTTGTTGGTGTTTTTCAATGTTGAGGTTGTTGTTGAATTTGTTGGTGTTTTTCAATGTTGAGGTTGTTGTTGTTTTTCAATGTTGAGGTTGTTGTTGAATTTGTTGGTGTTTTTCAATGTTGAGTTTGTTGTTGTTTTTCAATGTTGAGGTTGTTGTTGTTTTTCAATGTTGAGGTTGTTGTTGAATTTGTTGGTGTTTTTCAATGTTGAGGTTGTTGTTGTTTTTCAATGTTGAGGTTGTTGTTGAATTTGTTGGTGCTTTTCAATGTTGAGACTGTTGTTGAATTTGTTGGTGTTTTTCAATGTTGAGGTTGTTGTTGTTTTTCAATGTTGAGTTTGTTGTTGAATTTGTTGGTGTTTTTCAATGTTGAGTTTGTTGTTGAATTTGTTGGTGTTTTTCAATTTCGAGGTTGTTGTTGAATTTGTTAGTGTTTTTCAATGTTGAGGTTGTTGTTGAATTTGTTGGTGTTTTTCAATGTTGAGGTTGTTGTTGAATTTGTTGGTGTTTTTCAATGTTGAGGTTGTTGTTGTTTTTCAATGTTGAGGTTGTTGTTGTATTTGTTGCTGTTTTTCAATTTCGAGGTTGTTGTTGAATTTGTTGGTGTTTTTCAATGTTGAGGTTGTTGTTGTTTTTCAATGCTGAGGTTGTTGTTGAATTTGTTGGTGTTTTTCAATGTTGAGGTTGTTGTTGTTTTTCAATGTTGAGGTTGTTGTTGAATTTGTTGGTGTTTTTCAATGTTGAGGTTGTTGTTGTTTTTCAATGTTGAGGTTGTTGTTGAATTTGTTGGTGTTTTTCAGTGTTGAGGTTGCTGTTGAATTTGTTGGTGTTTTTCAATGTTGAGGTTGTTGTTGTTTTTCAATGTTGAGGTTGTTGTTGAATTTGTTGGTGTTTTTCAATGTTGAGTTTTTTGTTGTTTTTCAATGTTGAGGTTGTTGTTGAATTTGTTGGTGTTTTTCAATTTCGAGGTTGTTGTTGAATTTGTTAGTGTTTTTCAATGTTGAGGTTGTTGTTGAATTTGTTGGTGTTTTTCAATGTTGAGGTTGTTGTTGAATTTGTTGGTGTTTTTCAATGTTGAGGTTGTTGTTGTTTTTCAATGTTGAGGTTGTTGTTGTATTTGTTGGTGTTTTTCAATTTCGAGGTTGTTGTTGAATTTGTTGGTGTTTTTCAATGTTGAGGTTGTTGTTGAAATTGTTGGTGTTTTTCAATGTTGAGGTTGTTGTTGTTTTTCAATGTTGAGGTTGTTGTTGAATTTATTGGTGTTTTTCAATGTTGAGTTTGTTGTTGAATTTGTTGGTGTTTTTCAATTTCGAGGTTGTTGTTGAATTTGTTGGTGTTTTTCAATGTTGAGGTTGTTGTTGAATTTGTTGGTGTTTTTCAATGTTGAGGTTGTTGTTGAATTTGTTGGTGTTTTTCAATGTTGAGGTTGTTGTTGTTTTTCAATGTTGAGGTTGTTGTTGAATTTGTTGTTGTTTTTCAATGCTGAGGTTGTTGTTGAATTTGTTGGTGTTTTTCAATGTTGAGGTTGTTGTTGTTTTTCAATGTTGAGGTTGTTGTTGAATTTGTTGGTGTTTTTCAATGTAGAGGTCGTTGTTGTTTTTCAATGTTGAGTTTGTTGTTGAATTTGTTGGTGTTTTTCAATGTTGAGTTTGTTGTTGAATTTGTTGGTGTTTTTCAATTTCGAGGTTGTTGTTGAATTTGTTAGTGTTTTTCAATGTTGAGGTTGTTGTTGAATTTGTTGGTGTTTTTCAATGTTGAGGTTGTTGTTGAATTTGTTGGTGTTTTTCAATGTTGAGGTTGTTGTTGTTTTTCAATGTTGAGGTTGTTGTTGTATTTGTTGGTGTTTTTCAATTTCGAGGTTGTTGTTGAATTTGTTGGTGTTTTTCAATGTTGAAGTTGTTGTTGAATTTGTTGGTGTTTTTCAATGTTGTGGTTGTTGTTGTTTTTCAATGTTGAAGTTGTTGTTGAATTTGTTGGTGTTTTTCAATGTTGAGGTTGTTGTTGTTTTTCAATGCTGAGGTTGTTGTTGAATTTGTTGGTGTTTTTCAATGTTGAGGTTTTTGTTGAATTTGTTGGTGTTTTTCACTGTTGAGGTTGTTGTTGTTTTTCAATGTTGAGGTTGCTGTTGAATTTGTTGGTGTTTTTCAATGTTTAGGTTGTTGTTGTTTTTCAATGTTGAGGTTGTTGTTGAATTTGTTGGTGTTTTTCAATGTTGAGGTTGTTGTTGAATTTGTTGGTGTTTTTCAATGTTGAGGTTTTTGTTGAATTTGTTGGTGTTTTTCACTGTTGAGGTTGTTGTTGTTTTTCAATGTTGAGGTTGCTGTTGAATTTGTTGGTGTTTTTCAATGTTTAGGTTGTTGTTGTTTTTCAATGTTGAGGTTGTTGTTGAATTTGTTGGTGTTTTTCAATGTTGAGGTTGTTGTTGAATTTGTTGGTGTTTTTCAATGTTGAGGTTGTTGTTGTTTTTCAATGTTGAGGTTGTTGTTGAATTTGTTGGTGTTTTTCAATGTTGAGTTTGTTGTTGTTTTTCAATGTAGAGGTTGTTGTTGTTTTTCAATGTTGAGGTTGTTGTTGAATTTGTTGGTGTTTTTCAATGTTGAGGTTGTTGTTGTTTTTCAATGTTGAGGTTGTTGTTGAATTTGTTGGTGCTTTTCAATGTTGAGACTGTTGTTGAATTTGTTGGTGTTTTTCAATGTTGAGGTTGTTGTGTTTTTCAATGTGGAGTTTGTTGTTGAATTTGTTGGTGTTTTTCAATGTTGAGATTGTTGTTGAATTTGTTGGTGTTTTTCAATTTCGAGGTTGTTGTTGAATTTGTTAGTGTTTTTCAATGTTGAGGTTGTTGTTGAATTTGTTGGTGTTTTTCAATGTTGAGGTTGTTGTTGAATTTGTTGGTGTTTTTCAATGTTGAGGTTGTTGTTGTTTTTCAATGTTGAGGTTGTTGTTGTATTTGTTGCTGTTTTTCAATTTCGAGGTTGTTGTTGAATTTGTTGGTGTTTTTCAATGTTGAGGTTGTTGTTGTTTTTCAATGCTGAGGTTGTTGTTGAATTTGTTGGTGTTTTTCAATGTTGAGGTTGTTGTTGTTTTTCAATGTTGAGGTTGTTGTTGAATTTGTTGGTGTTTTTCAATGTTGAGGTTGTTGTTGTTTTTCAATGTTGAGGTTGTTGTTGAATTTGTTGGTGTTTTTCAGTGTTGAGGTTGTTGTTGAATTTGTTGGTGTTTTTCAATGTTGAGGTTGTTGTTGTTTTTCAATGTTGAGGTTGTTGTTGAATTTGTTGGTGTTTTTCAATGTTGAGGTTTTTGTTGAATTTGTTGGTGTTTTTCAATGTTGAGGTTGTTGTTGTTTTTCAATGTTGAGGTTGCTGTTGAATTTGTTGGTGTTTTTCAATGTTTAGGTTCTGTTGTTTTTCAATGTTGAGGTTGTTGTTGAATTTGTTGGTGTTTTTCAATGTTGAGGTTGTTGTTGAATTTGTTGGTGTTTTTCAATGTTGAGGTTGTTGTTGTTTTTCAATGTTGAGGTTGTTGTTGAATTTGTTGGTGTTTTTCAATGTTGAGTTTGTTGTTGTTTTTCAATGTTGAGGTTGTTGTTGTTTTTCAATGTTGAGGTTGTTGTTGAATTTGTTGGTGTTTTTCAATGTTGAGGTTGTTGTTGTTTTTCAATGTTGAGGTTGTTGTTGAATTTGTTGGTGCTTTTCAATGTTGAGACTGTTGTTGAATTTGTTGGTGTTTTTCAATGTTGAGGTTGTTGTTGTTTTTCAATGTTGAGTTTGTTGTTGAATTTGTTGGTGTTTTTCAATTTCGAGGTTGTTGTTGAATTTGTTAGTGTTTTTCAATGTTGAGGTTGTTGTTGAATTTGTTGGTGTTTTTCAATGTTGAGGTTGTTGTTGAATTTGTTGGTGTTTTTCAATGTTGAGGTTGTTGTTGTTTTTCAATGTTGAGGTTGTTGTTGTATTTGTTGGTGTTTTTCAATTTCGAGGTTGTTGTTGAATTTGTTGGTGTTTTTCAATGTTGAGGTTGTTGTTGTTTTTCAATGTTGAGGTTGTTGTTGAATTTGTTGGTGTTTTTCAATGTAGAGGTTGTTGTTGTTTTTCAATGTTGAGTTTGTTGTTGAATTTGTTGTTGTTTTTCAATGTTGAGGTTGTTGTTGAATTTGTTGGTGTTTTTCAATGTTGAGGTTGTTGTTGTTTTTCAATGTTGAGGTTGTTGTTGAATTTGTTGGTGTTTTTCAATGTAGAGGTTGTTGTTGTTTTTCAATGTTGAGTTTGTTGTTGATTTTGTTGGTGTTTTTCAATGTTGAGTTTGTTGTTGAATTTGTTGGTGTTTTTCAATTTCGAGGTTGTTGTTGAATTTGTTAGTGTTTTTCAATGTTGAGGTTGTTGTTGAATTTGTTGGTGTTTTTCAATGTTGAGGTTGTTGTTGAATTTGTTGGTGTTTTTCAATGTTGAGGTTGTTGTTGTTTTTCAATGTTGAGGTTGTTGTTGTATTTGTTGGTGTTTTTCAATTTCGAGGTTGTTGTTGAATTTGTTGGTGTTTTTCAATGTTGAAGTTGTTGTTGAATTTGTTGGTGTTTTTCAATGTTGAGGTTGTTGTTGTTTTTCAATGTTGAAGTTGTTGTTGAATTTGTTGGTGTTTTTCAATGTTGAGGTTGTTGTTGTTTTTCAATGCTGAGGTTGTTGTTGAATTTGTTGGTGTTTTTCAATGTTGAGGTTTTTGTTGAATTTGTTGGTGTTTTTCAATGTTGAGGTTGTTGTTGTTTTTCAATGTTGAGGTTGCTGTTGAATTTGTTGGTGTTTTTCAATGTTTAGGTTCTGTTGTTTTTCAATGTTGAGGTTGTTGTTGAATTTGTTGGTGTTTTTCAATGTTGAGGTTGTTGTTGAATTTGTTGGTGTTTTTCAATGTTGAGGTTGTTGTTGTTTTTCAATGTTGAGGTTGTTGTTGAATTTGTTGTTGTTTTTCAATGTTGAGTTTGTTGTTGTTTTTCAATGTTGAGGTTGTTGTTGTTTTTTCAATGTTGAGGTTGTTGTTGTATTTGTTGGTGTTTTTCAATTTCGAGGTTGTTGTTGAATTTGTTGGTGTTTTTCAATGTTGAGGTTGTTGTTGAAATTGTTGGTGTTTTTCAATGTTGAGGTTGTTGTTGTTTTTCAATGTTGAGGTTGTTGTTGAATTTATTGGTGTTTTTCAATGTTGAGTTTGTTGTTGAATTTGTTGGTGTTTTTCAATTTCGAGGTTGTTGTTGAATTTGTTGGTGTTTTTCAATGTTGAGGTTGTTGTTGAATTTGTTGGTGTTTTTCAATGTTGAGGTTGTTGTTGAATTTGTTGGTGTTTTTCAATGTTGAGGTTGTTGTTGTTTTTCAATGTTGAGGTTGTTGTTGAATTTGTTGTTGTTTTTCAATGCTGAGGTTGTTGTTGAATTTGTTGGTGTTTTTCAATGTTGAGGTTGTTGTTGTTTTTCAATGTTGAGGTTGTTGTTGAATTTGTTGGTGTTTTTCAATGTAGAGGTCGTTGTTGTTTTTCAATGTTGAGTTTGTTGTTGAATTTGTTGGTGTTTTTCAATGTTGAGTTTGTTGTTGAATTTGTTGGTGTTTTTCAATTTCGAGGTTGTTGTTGAATTTGTTAGTGTTTTTCAATGTTGAGGTTGTTGTTGAATTTGTTGGTGTTTTTCAATGTTGAGGTTGTTGTTGAATTTGTTGGTGTTTTTCAATGTTGAGGTTGTTGTTGTTTTTCAATGTTGAGGTTGTTGTTGTATTTGTTGGTGTTTTTCAATTTCGAGGTTGTTGTTGAATTTGTTGGTGTTTTTCAATGTTGAAGTTGTTGTTGAATTTGTTGGTGTTTTTCAATGTTGTGGTTGTTGTTGTTTTTCAATGTTGAAGTTGTTGTTGAATTTGTTGGTGTTTTTCAATGTTGAGGTTGTTGTTGTTTTTCAATGCTGAGGTTGTTGTTGAATTTGTTGGTGTTTTTCAATGTTGAGGTTTTTGTTGAATTTGTTGGTGTTTTTCACTGTTGAGGTTGTTGTTGTTTTTCAATGTTGAGGTTGCTGTTGAATTTGTTGGTGTTTTTCAATGTTTAGGTTGTTGTTGTTTTTCAATGTTGAGGTTGTTGTTGAATTTGTTGGTGTTTTTCAATGTTGAGGTTGTTGTTGAATTTGTTGGTGTTTTTCAATGTTGAGGTTTTTGTTGAATTTGTTGGTGTTTTTCACTGTTGAGGTTGTTGTTGTTTTTCAATGTTGAGGTTGCTGTTGAATTTGTTGGTGTTTTTCAATGTTTAGGTTGTTGTTGTTTTTCAATGTTGAGGTTGTTGTTGAATTTGTTGGTGTTTTTCAATGTTGAGGTTGTTGTTGAATTTGTTGGTGTTTTTCAATGTTGAGGTTGTTGTTGTTTTTCAATGTTGAGGTTGTTGTTGAATTTGTTGGTGTTTTTCAATGTTGAGTTTGTTGTTGTTTTTCAATGTAGAGGTTGTTGTTGTTTTTCAATGTTGAGGTTGTTGTTGAATTTGTTGGTGTTTTTCAATGTTGAGGTTGTTGTTGTTTTTCAATGTTGAGGTTGTTGTTGAATTTGTTGGTGCTTTTCAATGTTGAGACTGTTGTTGAATTTGTTGGTGTTTTTCAATGTTGAGGTTGTTGTGTTTTTCAATGTGGAGTTTGTTGTTGAATTTGTTGGTGTTTTTCAATGTTGAGATTGTTGTTGAATTTGTTGGTGTTTTTCAATTTCGAGGTTGTTGTTGAATTTGTTAGTGTTTTTCAATGTTGAGGTTGTTGTTGAATTTGTTGGTGTTTTTCAATGTTGAGGTTGTTGTTGAATTTGTTGGTGTTTTTCAATGTTGAGGTTGTTGTTGTTTTTCAATGTTGAGGTTGTTGTTGTATTTGTTGCTGTTTTTCAATTTCGAGGTTGTTGTTGAATTTGTTGGTGTTTTTCAATGTTGAGGTTGTTGTTGTTTTTCAATGCTGAGGTTGTTGTTGAATTTGTTGGTGTTTTTCAATGTTGAGGTTGTTGTTGTTTTTCAATGTTGAGGTTGTTGTTGAATTTGTTGGTGTTTTTCAATGTTGAGGTTGTTGTTGTTTTTCAATGTTGAGGTTGTTGTTGAATTTGTTGGTGTTTTTCAGTGTTGAGGTTGTTGTTGAATTTGTTGGTGTTTTTCAATGTTGAGGTTGTTGTTGTTTTTCAATGTTGAGGTTGTTGTTGAATTTGTTGGTGTTTTTCAATGTTGAGGTTTTTGTTGAATTTGTTGGTGTTTTTCAATGTTGAGGTTGTTGTTGTTTTTCAATGTTGAGGTTGCTGTTGAATTTGTTGGTGTTTTTCAATGTTTAGGTTCTGTTGTTTTTCAATGTTGAGGTTGTTGTTGAATTTGTTGGTGTTTTTCAATGTTGAGGTTGTTGTTGAATTTGTTGGTGTTTTTCAATGTTGAGGTTGTTGTTGTTTTTCAATGTTGAGGTTGTTGTTGAATTTGTTGGTGTTTTTCAATGTTGAGTTTGTTGTTGTTTTTCAATGTTGAGGTTGTTGTTGTTTTTCAATGTTGAGGTTGTTGTTGAATTTGTTGGTGTTTTTCAATGTTGAGGTTGTTGTTGTTTTTCAATGTTGAGGTTGTTGTTGAATTTGTTGGTGCTTTTCAATGTTGAGACTGTTGTTGAATTTGTTGGTGTTTTTCAATGTTGAGGTTGTTGTTGTTTTTCAATGTTGAGTTTGTTGTTGAATTTGTTGGTGTTTTTCAATTTCGAGGTTGTTGTTGAATTTGTTAGTGTTTTTCAATGTTGAGGTTGTTGTTGAATTTGTTGGTGTTTTTCAATGTTGAGGTTGTTGTTGAATTTGTTGGTGTTTTTCAATGTTGAGGTTGTTGTTGTTTTTCAATGTTGAGGTTGTTGTTGTATTGTTGGTGTTTTTCAATTTCGAGGTTGTTGTTGAATTTGTTGGTGTTTTTCAATGTTGAGGTTGTTGTTGTTTTTCAATGTTGAGGTTGTTGTTGAATTTGTTGGTGTTTTTCAATGTAGAGGTTGTTGTTGTTTTTCAATGTTGAGTTTGTTGTTGAATTTGTTGTTGTTTTTCAATGTTGAGGTTGTTGTTGAATTTGTTGGTGTTTTTTCAATGTTGAGGTTGTTGTTGTTTTTCAATGTTGAGGTTGTTGTTGAATTTGTTGGTGTTTTTCAATGTAGAGGTTGTTGTTGTTTTTCAATGTTGAGTTTGTTGTTGATTTTGTTGGTGTTTTTCAATGTTGAGTTTGTTGTTGAATTTGTTGGTGTTTTTCAATTTCGAGGTTGTTGTTGAATTTGTTAGTGTTTTTCAATGTTGAGGTTGTTGTTGAATTTGTTGGTGTTTTTCAATGTTGAGGTTGTTGTTGAATTTGTTGGTGTTTTTCAATGTTGAGGTTGTTGTTGTTTTTCAATGTTGAGGTTGTTGTTGTATTTGTTGGTGTTTTTCAATTTCGAGGTTGTTGTTGAATTTGTTGGTGTTTTTCAATGTTGAAGTTGTTGTTGAATTTGTTGGTGTTTTTCAATGTTGAGGTTGTTGTTGTTTTTCAATGTTGAAGTTGTTGTTGAATTTGTTGGTGTTTTTCAATGTTGAGGTTGTTGTTGTTTTTCAATGCTGAGGTTGTTGTTGAATTTGTTGGTGTTTTTCAATGTTGAGGTTTTTGTTGAATTTGTTGGTGTTTTTCAATGTTGAGGTTGTTGTTGTTTTTCAATGTTGAGGTTGCTGTTGAATTTGTTGGTGTTTTTCAATGTTTAGGTTCTGTTGTTTTTCAATGTTGAGGTTGTTGTTGAATTTGTTGGTGTTTTTCAATGTTGAGGTTGTTGTTGAATTTGTTGGTGTTTTTCAATGTTGAGGTTGTTGTTGTTTTTCAATGTTGAGGTTGTTGTTGAATTTGTTGTTGTTTTTCAATGTTGAGTTTGTTGTTGTTTTTCAATGTTGAGGTTGTTGTTGTTTTTCAATGTTGAGGTTGTTGTTGAATTTGTTGGTGTTTTTCAATGTTTAGGTTGTTGTTGTTTTTCAATGTTGAGGTTGTTGTTGAATTTGTTGGTGCTTTTCAATGTTGAGACTGTTGTTGAATTTGTTGGTGTTTTTCAATGTTGAGGTTGTTGTTGTTTTTCAATGTTGAGTTTGTTGTTGAATTTGTTGGTGTTTTTCAATTTCGAGGTTGTTGTTGAATTTGTTAGTGTTTTTCAATGTTGAGGTTGTTGTTGAATTTGTTGGTGTTTTTCAATGTTGAGGTTGTTGTTGAATTTGTTGGTGTTTTTCAATGTTGAGGTTGTTGTTGTTTTTCAATGTTGAGGTTGTTGTTGTATTTGTTGGTGTTTTTCAATTTCGAGGTTGTTGTTGAATTTGTTGGTGTTTTTCAATGTTGAGGTTGTTGTTGAAATTGTTGGTGTTTTTCAATGTTGAGGTTGTTGTTGTTTTTCAATGTTGAGGTTGTTGTTGAATTTATTGGTGTTTTTCAATGTTGAGTTTGTTGTTGAATTTGTTGGTGTTTTTCAATTTCGAGGTTGTTGTTGAATTTGTTGGTGTTTTTCAATGTTGAGGTTGTTGTTGAATTTGTTGGTGTTTTTCAATGTTGAGGTTGTTGTTGAATTTGTTGGTGTTTTTCAATGTTGAGGTTGTTGTTGTTTTTCAATGTTGAGGTTGTTGTTGAATTTGTTGGTGTTTTTCAATGTTGAGGTTGTTGTTGTTTTTCAATGTTGAGGTTGTTGTTGAATTTGTTGGTGTTTTTCAATGTAGAGGTCGTTGTTGTTTTTCAATGTTGAGTTTGTTGTTGAATTTGTTGGTGTTTTTCAATGTTGAGTTTTTTGTTGAATTTGTTGGTGTTTTTCAATTTCGAGGTTGTTGTTGAATTTGTTAGTGTTTTTCAATGTTGAGGTTGTTGTTGAATTTGTTGGTGTTTTTCAATGTTGAGGTTGTTGTTGAATTTGTTGGTGTTTTTCAATGTTGAGGTTGTTGTTGTTTTTCAATGTTGAGGTTGTTGTTGTATTTGTTGGTGTTTTTCAATTTCGAGGTTGTTGTTGAATTTGTTCGTGTTTTTCAATGATGAAGTTGTTGTTGAATTTGTTGGTGTTTTTCAATGTTGTGGTTGTTGTTGATTTTCAATGTTGAAGTTGTTGTTGAATTTGTTGGTGTTTTTCAATGTTGAGGTTGTTGTTGTTTTTCAATGCTGAGGTTGTTGTTGAATTTGTTGGTGTTTTTCAATGTTGAGGTTTTTGTTGAATTTGTTGGTGTTTTTCACTGTTGAGGTTGTTGTTGTTTTTCAATGTTGAGGTTGTTGTTGAATTTGTTGGTGTTTTTCAATGTTGAGGTTGTTGTTGAATTTGTTGGTGTTTTTCAATGTTGAGGTTTTTGTTGAATTTGTTGGTGTTTTTCACTGTTGAGGTTGTTGTTGTTTTTCAATGTTGAGGTTGCTGTTGAATTTGTTGGTGTTTTTCAATGTTTAGCTTGTTGTTTTTCAATGTTGAGGTTGTTGTTGAATTTGTTGGTGTTTTTCAATGTTGAGGTTGTTGTTGAATTTGTTGGTGTTTTTCAATGTTGAGGTTGTTGTTGTTTTTCAATGTTGAGGTTGTTGTTGAATTTGTTGGTGTTTTTCAATGTTGAGTTTGTTGTTGTTTTTCAATGTTGAGGTTGTTGTTGTTTTTCAATGTTGAGGTTGTTGTTGAATTTGTTGGTGTTTTTCAATGTTGAGGTTGTTGTTGTTTTTCAATGTTGAGGTTGTTGTTGAATTTGTTGGTGCTTTTCAATGTTGAGACTGTTGTTGAATTTGTTGGTGTTTTTCAATGTTGAGGTTGTTGTTGTTTTTCAATGTTGAGTTTGTTGTTGAATTTGTTGGTGTTTTTCAATGTTGAGTTTGTTGTTGAATTTGTTGGTGTTTTTCAATTTCGAGGTTGTTGTTGAATTTGTTAGTGTTTTTCAATGTTGAGGTTGTTGTTGAATTTGTTGGTGTTTTTCAATGTTGAGGTTGTTGTTGAATTTGTTGGTGTTTTTCAATGTTGAGGTTGTTGTTGTTTTTCAATGTTGAGGTTGTTGTTGTATTTGTTGCTGTTTTTCAATTTCGAGGTTGTTGTTGAATTTGTTGGTGTTTTTCAATGTTGAGGTTGTTGTTGTTTTTCAATGCTGAGGTTGTTGTTGAATTTGTTGGTGTTTTTCAATGTTGAGGTTGTTGTTGTTTTTCAATGTTGAGGTTGTTGTTGAATTTGTTGGTGTTTTTCAATGTTGAGGTTGTTGTTGTTTTTCAATGTTGAGGTTGTTGTTGAATTTGTTGGTGTTTTTCAGTGTTGAGGTTGCTGTTGAATTTGTTGGTGTTTTTCAATGTTGAGGTTGTTGTTGTTTTTCAATGTTGAGGTTGTTGTTGAATTTGTTGGTGTTTTTCAATGTTGAGTTTTTTGTTGTTTTTCAATGTTGAGGTTGTTGTTGTTTTTCAATGTTGAGGTTGTTGTTGAATTTGTTGGTGTTTTTCAATGTTGAGGTTGTTGTTGTTTTTCAATGTTGAGGTTGTTGTTGAATTTGTTGGTGCTTTTCAATGTTGAGGTTGTTGTTGAAATTGTTGGTGTTTTTCAATGTTGAGGTTGTTGTTGTTTTTCAATGTTGAGGTTGTTGTTGAATTTATTGGTGTTTTTCAATGTTGAGTTTGTTGTTGAATTTGTTGGTGTTTTTCAATTTCGAGGTTGTTGTTGAATTTGTTGGTGTTTTTCAACGTTGAGGTTGTTGTTGAATTTGTTGGTGTTTTTCAATGTTGAGGTTGTTGTTGAATTTGTTGGTGTTTTTCAATGTTGAGGTTGTTGTTGTTTTTCAATGTTGAGGTTGTTGTTGAATTTGTTGTTGTTTTTCAATGCTGAGGTTGTTGTTGAATTTGTTGGTGTTTTTCAATGTTGAGGTTGTTGTTGTTTTTCAATGTTGAGATTGTTGTTGAATTTGTTGGTGTTTTTCAATGTTGAGGTTGTTGGTGTTTTTCAATGTTCAGGTTGTTGTTGAATTTGTTGGTGTCTTTCAATGTTGAGGTTGTTGTTGTTTTTCAATGTTGAGGTTGTTGTTGAGTTTGTTGGTGTTTTTCAATGTTGAGGTTCTTGATGAATTTGTTGGTGTTTTTCAATGTTGAGGTTGTTGTTGAATTTGTTGGTGTTTTTCAATGCTGAGGTTGTTGTTGTTTTTAAATGTTGGGGTTGTTGTTGAATTTGTTGGTGTTTTTCAATTTTGAGGATGTTTTTGTTTTTCAATGTTGAGGTTGTTGTTGAATTTGTTGGTGTTTTTCCATGATGAGGTTGTTGTTGTTTTTCAAAATTGAGGTTGTTGTTGAATTTGTTGGTGTTTTTCAATGTCGGGGTTGTTGTTGAATTTGTTGGTGTTTTTCTATGTTGAATTTTTTGTTGAATTTGTTGGTGTTTTTCAATGTTGAGGTTGTTGTTTTTCAATGTTGAGGTTGTTGTTGAATTTGTTGGCGTTTTTAAATGTTGAGGTTGTTGTTGAATTTGTTGGTGTTTTTCAATGTAGAGGTCGTTGTTGTTTTTCAATGTTGAGTTTGTTGTTGAATTTGTTGGTGTTTTTCAATGTTGAGTTTTTTGTTGAATTTGTTGGTGTTTTTCAATTTCGAGGTTGTTGTTGAATTTGTTAGTGTTTTTCAATGTTGAGGTTGTTGTTGAATTTGTTGGTGTTTTTCAATGTTGAGGTTGTTGTTGAATTTGTTGGTGTTTTTCAATGTTGAGGTTGTTGTTGTTTTTCAATGTTGAGGTTGTTGTTGTATTTGTTGGTGTTTTTCAATTTCGAGGTTGTTGTTGAATTTGTTCGTGTTTTTCAATGTTGAAGTTGTTGTTGAATTTGTTGGTGTTTTTCAATGTTGTGGTTGTTGTTGTTTTTCAATGTTGAAGTTGTTGTTGAATTTGTTGGTGTTTTTCAATGTTGAGGTTGTTGTTGTTTTTCAATGCTGAGGTTGTTGTTGAATTTGTTGGTGTTTTTCAATGTTGAGGTTTTTGTTGAATTTGTTGGTGTTTTTCACTGTTGAGGTTGTTGTTGTTTTTCAATGTTGAGGTTGTTGTTGAATTTGTTGGTGTTTTTCAATGTTGAGGTTGTTGTTGAATTTGTTGGTGTTTTTCAATGTTGAGGTTTTTGTTGAATTTGTTGGTGTTTTTCACTGTTGAGGTTGTTGTTGTTTTTCAATGTTGAGGTTGCTGTTGAATTTGTTGGTGTTTTTCAATGTTTAGCTTGTTGTTGTTTTTCAATGTTGAGGTTGTTGTTGAATTTGTTGGTGTTTTTCAATGTTGAGGTTGTTGTTGAATTTGTTGGTGTTTTTCAATGTTGAGGTTGTTGTTGTTTTTCAATGTTGAGGTTGTTGTTGAATTTGTTGGTGTTTTTCAATGTTGAGTTTGTTGTTGTTTTTCAATGTTGAGGTTGTTGTTGTTTTTCAATGTTGAGGTTGTTGTTGAATTTGTTGGTGTTTTTCAATGTTGAGGTTGTTGTTGTTTTTCAATGTTGAGGTTGTTGTTGAATTTGTTGGTGCTTTTCAATGTTGAGACTGTTGTTGAATTTGTTGGTGTTTTTCAATGTTGAGGTTGTTGTTGTTTTTCAATGTTGAGTTTGTTGTTGAATTTGTTGGTGTTTTTCAATGTTGAGTTTGTTGTTGAATTTGTTGGTGTTTTTCAATTTCGAGGTTGTTGTTGAATTTGTTAGTGTTTTTCAATGTTGAGGTTGTTGTTGAATTTGTTGGTGTTTTTCAATGTTGAGGTTGTTGTTGAATTTGTTGGTGTTTTTCAATGTTGAGGTTGTTGTTGTTTTTCAATGTTGAGGTTGTTGTTGTATTTGTTGCTGTTTTTCAATTTCGAGGTTGTTGTTGAATTTGTTGGTGTTTTTCAATGTTGAGGTTGTTGTTGTTTTTCAATGCTGAGGTTGTTGTTGAATTTGTTGGTGTTTTTCAATGTTGAGGTTGTTGTTGTTTTTCAATGTTGAGGTTGTTGTTGAATTTGTTGGTGTTTTTCAATGTTGAGGTTGTTGTTGTTTTTCAATGTTGAGGTTGTTGTTGAATTTGTTGGTGTTTTTCAGTGTTGAGGTTGCTGTTGAATTTGTTGGTGTTTTTCAATGTTGAGGTTGTTGTTGTTTTTCAATGTTGAGGTTGTTGTTGAATTTGTTGGTGTTTTTCAATGTTGAGTTTTTTGTTGTTTTTCAATGTTGAGGTTGTTGTTGTTTTTCAATGTTGAGGTTGTTGTTGAATTTGTTGGTGTTTTTCAATGTTGAGGTTGTTGTTGTTTTTCAATGTTGAGGTTGTTGTTGAATTTGTTGGTGCTTTTCAATGTTGAGGTTGTTGTTGAAATTGTTGGTGTTTTTCAATGTTGAGGTTGTTGTTGTTTTTCAATGTTGAGGTTGTTGTTGAATTTATTGGTGTTTTTCAATGTTGAGTTTGTTGTTGAATTTGTTGGTGTTTTTCAATTTCGAGGTTGTTGTTGAATTTGTTGGTGTTTTTCAACGTTGAGGTTGTTGTTGAATTTGTTGGTGTTTTTCAATGTTGAGGTTGTTGTTGAATTTGTTGGTGTTTTTCAATGTTGAGGTTGTTGTTGTTTTTCAATGTTGAGGTTGTTGTTGAATTTGTTGTTGTTTTTCAATGCTGAGGTTGTTGTTGAATTTGTTGGTGTTTTTCAATGTTGAGGTTGTTGTTGTTTTTCAATGTTGAGATTGTTGTTGAATTTGTTGGTGTTTTTCAATGTTGAGGTTGTTGGTGTTTTTCAATGTTCAGGTTGTTGTTGAATTTGTTGGTGTCTTTCAATGTTGAGGTTGTTGTTGTTTTTCAATGTTGAGGTTGTTGTTGAGTTTGTTGGTGTTTTTCAATGTTGAGGTTCTTGATGAATTTGTTGGTGTTTTTCAATGTTGAGGTTGTTGTTGATTTTGTTGGTGTTTTTCAATGCTGAGGTTGTTGTTGTTTTTAAATGTTGGGGTTGTTGTTGAATTTGTTGGTGTTTTTCAATTTTGAGGATGTTTTTGTTTTTCAATGTTGAGGTTGTTGTTGAATTTGTTGGTGTTTTTCCATGATGAGGTTGTTGTTGTTTTTCAAAATTGAGGTTGTTGTTGAATTTGTTGGTGTTTTTCAATGTCGGGGTTGTTGTTGAATTTGTTGGTGTTTTTCTATGTTGAATTTTTTGTTGAATTTGTTGGTGTTTTTCAATGTTGAGGTTGTTGTTTTTCAATGTTGAGGTTGTTGTTGAATTTGTTGGCGTTTTTAAATGTTGAGGTTGTTGTTGAATTTGTTGGTGTTTTCAATGTTGAGGTTTTTGTTGAATTTGTTGGTCTTTTTCAATGTTGAGGTTGTTGCTGTTTTTCAATGTTGAGGTTGTTGTTGAATTTGTTCGTGTTTTTCAATGTTGAGATTGTTGTTGTTTTTCAATGTTGAGGTTGTTGTTGAAATTGTTGGTGTTTTTAAATGTTGAGGTTGCTGTTGAATTTGTTGGTGTTTTTCAATGTTGAGGTTGTTGTTGTTTTTCAATTTTGAGGTTGTTGTTGAATTTGTTTTTGTTTTTCAATGTTGAGGTTGTTGTTGTTTTTCAATGTTGAGGTTGTTGTTGAATTTGTTGGTGTTTTTCAATGTTTAGGTTGTTGTTGTTTTTCAATGTTGAGGTTGTTGTTGAATTTGTTGGTGTTTTTCAATGTTGAGGTTGTTGTTGAATTTGTTGGTGTTTTTCAATGTTGAGGTTGTTGTTGTTTTTCAATGTTGAGGTTGTTGTTGAATTTGTTGGTGTTTTTCAATGTTGAGTTTGTTGTTGTTTTTCAATGTTGAGGTTGTTGTTGTTTTTCAATGTCGAGGTTGTTGTTGAATTTGTTGGTGTTTTTCAATGTTGAGGTTGTTGTTGTTTTTCAATGTTGAGGTTGTTGTTGAATTTGTTGGAGTTTTTCAATGTTGAGATGGTTGTTGAATTTGTTGGTGTTTTTCAATTTCGAGGTTGTTGTTGAATTTGTTAGTGTTTTTCAATGTTGAGGTTCTTGTTGAATTTGTTGGTGTTTTTCAATGTTGAGGTTGTTGTTGAATTTGTTGGTGTTTTTCAATGTAGAGGTTGTTGTTGTTTTTCAATGTTGAGTTTGTTGTTGAATTTGTTGGTGTTTTTCAATGTTGAGTTTGTTGTTGAATTTGTTGTTGTTTTTAAATTTCGAGGTTGTTGTTGAATTTGTTAGTGTTTTTCAATGTTGAGATTGTTGCTGAATTTGTTGTTGTTTTTCAATGTTGAGGTTGTTGTTGAATTTGTTGGTGTTTTTCAATGTTGAGGTTGTTGTTGTTTTTCAATGTTGAGGTTGTTGTTGTATTTGTTGGTGTTTTTCAAATTCGAGGTTGTTGTTGAATTTGTTGGTGTTTTTCAATGTTGAAGTTGTTGTTGAATTTGTTGGTGTTTTTCAATGTTGAGGTTGTTGTTGTTTTTCAATTTTGCGGATGTTGTTGAATTTGTTGGTGTTTTTCAATGTTGAGGTTGTTGTTGTTTTTCAATGCTGAGGTTGTTGTTGAATTTGTTGGTGTTTTTCAATGTTGAGGTTGTTGTTGAATTTGTTGGTGTTTTTCAATGTTGAGGTTGTTGTTGTTTTTCAATGTTGAGGTTGTTGTTGAATTTGTTGGTGTTTTTCAATGTTTAGGTTGTTGTTGTTTTTCAATGTTGAGGTTGTTGTTGAATTTGTTGGTGTTTTTCAATGTTGAGGTTGTTGTTGAATTTGTTGGTGTTTTTCAATTTTGAGGTTGTTGTTGTTTTTCAATGTTGAGGTTGTTGTTGAATTTGTTGGTGTTTTTCAATGTTGAGTTTGTTGTTGTTTTTCAATGTTGAGGTTGTTGTTGTTTTTCTATGTTGAAGTTGTTGTTGAATTTGTTGGTGTTTTTCAATGTTGAGGTTGTTGTTGTTTTTTCAATGCTGAGGTTGTTGTTGAATTTGTTGGTGTTTTTCAATGTTGAGGTTTTTGTTGAATTTGTTGGTGTTTTTCAATGTTGAGGTTGTTGTTGTTTTTCAATGTTGAGGTTGCTGTTGAATTTGTTGGTGTTTTTCAATGTTTAGGTTCTGTTGTTTTTCAATGTTGAGGTTGTTGTTGAATTTGTTGGTGTTTTTCAATGTTGAGGTTGTTGTTGAATTTGTTGGTGTTTTTCAATGTTGAGGTTGTTGTTGTTTTTCAATGTTGAGGTTGTTGTTGAATTTGTTGTTGTTTTTCAATGTTGAGTTTGTTGTTGTTTTTCAATGTTGAGGTTGTTGTTGTTTTTCAATGTTGAGGTTGTTGTTGAATTTGTTGGTGTTTTTCAATGTTTAGGTTGTTGTTGTTTTTCAATGTTGAGGTTGTTGTTGAATTTGTTGGTTCTTTTCAATGTTGAGACTGTTGTTGAATTTGTTGGTGTTTTTCAATGTTGAGGTTGTTGTTGTTTTTCAATGTTGAGTTTGTTGTTGAATTTGTTGGTGTTTTTCAATTTCGAGGTTGTTGTTGAATTTGTTAGTGTTTTTCAATGTTGAGGTTGTTGTTGAATTTGTTGGTGTTTTTCAATGTTGAGGTTGTTGTTGAATTTGTTGGTGTTTTTCAATGTTGAGGTTGTTGTTGTTTTTAAATGTTGAGGTTGTTGTTGTATTTGTTGGTGTTTTTCAATTTCGAGGTTGTTGTTGAATTTGTTGGTGTTTTTCAATGTTGAGGTTGTTGTTGAAATTGTTGGTGTTTTTCAATGATGAGGTTGTTGTTGTTTTTCAATGTTGAGGTTGTTGTTGAATTTATTGGTGTTTTTCAATGTTGAGTTTGTTGTTGAATTTGTTGGTGTTTTTCAATTTCGAGGTTGTTGTTGAATTTGTTGGTGTTTTTCAATGTTGAGGTTGTTGTTGAATTTGTTGGTGTTTTTCAATGTTGAGGTTGTTGTTGAATTTGTTGGTGTTTTTCAATGTTGAGGTTGTTGTTGTTTTTCAATGTTGAGGTTGTTGTTGAATTTGTTGTTGTTTTTCAATGCTGAGGTTGTTGTTGAATTTGTTGGTGTTTTTCAATGTTGAGGTTGTTGTTGTTTTTCAATGTTGAGGTTGTTGTTGAATTTGTTGGTGTTTTTCAATGTTGAGTTTGTTGTTGTTTTTCAATGTTGAGGTTGTTGTTGTTTTTCAATGTTGAGGTTGTTGTTGAATTTGTTGGTGTTTTTCAATGTTGAGGTTGTTGTTGTTTTTCAATGTTGAGGTTGTTGTTGAATTTGTTGGTGCTTTTCAATGTTGAGACTGTTGTTGAATTTGTTGGTGTTTTTCAATGTTGAGGTTGTTGTTGTTTTTCAATGTTGAGTTTGTTGTTGAATTTGTTGGTGTTTTTCAATTTCGAGGTTGTTGTTGAATTTGTTAGTGTTTTTCAATGTTGAGGTTGTTGTTGAATTTGTTGGTGTTTTTCAATGTTGAGGTTGTTGTTGAATTTGTTGGTGTTTTTCAATGTTGAGGTTGTTGTTGTTTTTCAATGTTGAGGTTGTTGTTGTATTTGTTGGTGTTTTTCAATTTCGAGGTTGTTGTTGAATTTGTTGGTGTTTTTCAATGTTGAGGTTGTTGTTGTTTTCAATGTTGAGGTTGTTGTTGAATTTGTTGGTGTTTTTCAATGTAGAGGTTGTTGTTGTTTTTCAATGTTGAGTTTGTTGTTGAATTTGTTGTTGTTTTTCAATGTTGAGGTTGTTGTTGAATTTGTTGGTGTTTTTCAATGTTGAGGTTGTTGTTGTTTTTCAATGTTGAGGTTGTTGTTGAATTTGTTGGTGTTTTTCAATGTAGAGGTTGTTGTTGTTTTTCAATGTTGAGTTTGTTGTTGATTTTGTTGGTGTTTTTCAATGTTGAGTTTGTTGTTGAATTTGTTGGTGTTTTTCAATTTCGAGGTTGTTGTTGAATTTGTTAGTGTTTTTCAATGTTGAGGTTGTTGTTGAATTTGTTGGTGTTTTTCAATGTTGAGGTTGTTGTTGAATTTGTTGGTGTTTTTCAATGTTGAGGTTGTTGTTGTTTTTCAATGTTGAGGTTGTTGTTGTATTTGTTGGTGTTTTTCAATTTCGAGGTTGTTGTTGAATTTGTTGGTGTTTTTTCAATGTTGAAGTTGTTGTTGAATTTGTTGGTGTTTTTCAATGTTGAGGTTGTTGTTGTTTTTCAATGTTGAAGTTGTTGTTGAATTTGTTGGTGTTTTTCAATGTTGAGGTTGTTGTTGTTTTTCAATGCTGAGGTTGTTGTTGAATTTGTTGGTGTTTTTCAATGTTGAGGTTTTTGTTGAATTTGTTGGTGTTTTTCAATGTTGAGGTTGTTGTTGTTTTTCAATGTTGAGGTTGCTGTTGAATTTGTTGCTGTTTTTTCAATGTTTAGGTTCTGTTGTTTTTCAATGTTGAGGTTGTTGTTGAATTTGTTGGTGTTTTTCAATGTTGAGGTTGTTGTTGAATTTGTTGGTGTTTTTCAATGTTGAGGTTGTTGTTGTTTTTCATTGTTGAGGTTGTTGTTGAATTTGTTGTTGTTTTTCAATGTTGAGTTTGTTGTTGTTTTTCAATGTTGAGGTTGTTGTTGTTTTTCAATGTTGAGGTTGTTGTTGAATTTGTTGGTGTTTTTCAATGTTTAGGTTGTTGTTGTTTTTCAATGTTGAGGTTGTTGTTGAATTTGTTGGTGCTTTTCAATGTTGAGACTGTTGTTGAATTTGTTGGTGTTTTTCAATGTTGAGGTTGTTGTTGTTTTTCAATGTTGAGTTTGTTGTTGAATTTGTTGGTGTTTTTCAATTTCGAGGTTGTTGTTGAATTTGTTAGTGTTTTTCAATGTTGAGGTTGTTGTTGAATTTGTTGTTGTTTTTAAATGTTGAGGTTGTTGTTGAATTTGTTGGTGTTTTTCAATGTTGAGGTTGTTGTTGTTTTTCAATGTTGAGGTTGTTGTTGTATTTGTTGGTGTTTTTCAATTTCGAGGTTGTTGTTGAATTTGTTGGTGTTTTTCAATGTTGAGGTTGTTGTTGAAATTGTTGGTGTTTTTCAATGTTGAGGTTGTTGTTGTTTTTCAATGTTGAGGTTGTTGTTGAATTTATTGGTGTTTTTCAATGTTGAGTTTGTTGTTGAATTTGTTGGTGTTTTTCAATTTCGAGGTTGTTGTTGAATTTGTTGGTGTTTTTCAATGTTGAGGTTGTTGTTGAATTTGTTGGTGTTTTTCAATGTTGAGGTTGTTGTTGAATTTGTTGGTGTTTTTCAATGTTGAGGTTGTTGTTGTTTTTCAATGTTGAGGTTGTTGTTGAATTTGTTGTTGTTTTTCAATGTTGAGGTTGTTGTTGAATTTGTTGGTGTTTTTTCAATGTTGAGGTTGTTGTTGTTTTTCAATGTTGAGGTTGTTGTTGAATTTGTTGGTGTTTTTCAATGTAGAGGTCGTTGTTGTTTTTCAGTGTTGAGTTCGTTGTTGAATTTGTTGGTGTTTTTCAATGTTGAGTTTTTTTGTTGATTTGTTGGTGTTTTTCAATTTCGAGGTTGTTGTTGAATTTGTTAGTGTTTTTCAATGTTGAGGTTGTTGTTGAATTTGTTGGTGTTTTTCAATGTTGAGGTTGTTGTTGAATTTGTTGGTGTTTTTCAATGTTGAGGTTGTTGTTGTTTTTCAATGTTGAGGTTGTTGTTGTATTTGTTGGTGTTTTTCAATTTCGAGGTTGTTGTTGAATTTGTTCGTGTTTTTCAATGTTGAAGTTGTTGTTGAATTTGTTGGTGTTTTTCAATGTTGTGGTTGTTGTTGTTTTTCATTGTTGAAGTTGTTGTTGAATTTGTTGGTGTTTTTCAATGTTGAGGTTGTTGTTGTTTTTCAATGCTGAGGTTGTTGTTGAATTTGTTGGTGTTTTTCAATGTTGAGGTTTTTGTTGAATTTGTTGGTGTTTTTCACTGTTGAGGTTGTTGTTGTTTTTCAATGTTGAGGTTGTTGTTGAATTTGTTGGTGTTTTTCAATGTTGAGGTTGTTGTTGAATTTGTTGGTGTTTTTCAATGTTGAGGTTTTTGTTGAATTTGTTGGTGTTTTTCACTGTTGAGGTTGTTGTTGTTTTTCAATGTTGAGGTTGCTGTTGAATTTGTTGGTGTTTTTCAATGTTTAGCTTGTTGTTGTTTTTCAATGTTGAGGTTGTTGTTGAATTTGTTGGTGTTTTTTCAATGTTGAGGTTGTTGTTGAATTTGTTGGTGTTTTTCAATGTTGAGGTTGTTGTTGTTTTTCAATGTTGAGGTTGTTGTTGAATTTGTTGGTGTTTTTCAATGTTGAGTTTGTTGTTGTTTTTCAATGTTGAGGTTGTTGTTGTTTTTCAATGTTGAGGTTGTTGTTGAATTTGTTGGTGTTTTTCAATGTTGAGGTTGTTGTTGTTTTTCAATGTTGAGGTTGTTGTTGAATTTGTTGGTGCTTTTCAATGTTGAGACTGTTGTTGAATTTGTTGGTGTTTTTCAATGTTGAGGTTGTTGTTGTTTTTCAATGTTGAGTTTGTTGTTGAATTTGTTGGTGTTTTTCAATGTTGAGTTTGTTGTTGAATTTGTTGGTGTTTTTCAATTTCGAGGTTGTTGTTGAATTTGTTAGTGTTTTTCAATGTTGAGGTTGTTGTTGAATTTGTTGGTGTTTTTCAATGTTGAGGTTGTTGTTGAATTTGTTGGTGTTTTTCAATGTTGAGGTTGTTGTTGTTTTTCAATGTTGAGGTTGTTGTTGTATTTGTTGCTGTTTTTCAATTTCGAGGTTGTTGTTGAATTTGTTGGTGTTTTTCAATGTTGAGGTTGTTGTTGTTTTTCAATGCTGAGGTTGTTGTTGAATTTGTTGGTGTTTTTCAATGTTGAGGTTGTTGTTGTTTTTCAATGTTGAGGTTGTTGTTGAATTTGTTGGTGTTTTTCAATGTTGAGGTTGTTGTTGTTTTTCAATGTTGAGGTTGTTGTTGAATTTGTTGGTGTTTTTCAGTGTTGAGGTTGCTGTTGAATTTGTTGGTGTTTTTCAATGTTGAGGTTGTTGTTGTTTTTCAATGTTGAGGTTGTTGTTGAATTTGTTGGTGTTTTTCAATGTTGAGTTTTTTGTTGTTTTTCAATGTTGAGGTTGTTGTTGTTTTTCAATGTTGAGGTTGTTGTTGAATTTGTTGGTGTTTTTCAATGTTGAGGTTGTTGTTGTTTTTCAATGTTGAGGTTGTTGTTGAATTTGTTGGTGCTTTTCAATGTTGAGGTTGTTGTTGAAATTGTTGGTGTTTTTCAATGTTGAGGTTGTTGTTGTTTTTCAATGTTGAGGTTGTTGTTGAATTTATTGGTGTTTTTCAATGTTGAGTTTGTTGTTGAATTTGTTGGTGTTTTTCAATTTCGAGGTTGTTGTTGAATTTGTTGGTGTTTTTCAACGTTGAGGTTGTTGTTCAATTTGTTGGTGTTTTTCAATGTTGAGGTTGTTGTTGAATTTGTTGGTGTTTTTCAATGTTGAGGTTGTTGTTGTTTTTCAATGTTGAGGTTGTTGTTGAATTTGTTGTTGTTTTTCAATGCTGAGGTTGTTGTTGAATTTGTTGGTGTTTTTCAATGTTGAGGTTGTTGTTGTTTTTCAATGTTGAGATTGTTGTTGAATTTGTTGGTGTTTTTCAATGTTGAGGTTGTTGGTGTTTTTCAATGTTCAGGTTGTTGTTGAATTTGTTGGTGTCTTTCAATGTTGAGGTTGTTGTTGTTTTTCAATGTTGAGGTTGTTGTTGAGTTTGTTGGTGTTTTTCAATGTTGAGGTTCTTGATGAATTTGTTGGTGTTTTTCAATGTTGAGGTTGTTGTTGAATTTGTTGGTGTTTTTCAATGCTGAGGTTGTTGTTGTTTTTAAATGTTGGGGTTGTTGTTGAATTTGTTGGTGTTTTTCAATTTTGAGGATGTTTTTGTTTTTCAATGTTGAGGTTGTTGTTGAATTTGTTGGTGTTTTTCCATGATGAGGTTGTTGTTGTTTTTCAAAATTGAGGTTGTTGTTGAATTTGTTGGTGTTTTTCAATGTCGGGGTTGTTGTTGAATTTGTTGGTGTTTTTCTATGTTGAATTTTTTGTTGAATTTGTTGGTGTTTTTCAATGTTGAGGTTGTTGTTTTTCAATGTTGAGGTTGTTGTTGAATTTGTTGGTGTTTTTCAATGTTGAGGTTGTTGTTGAATTTGTTGGTGTTTTTCAATGTTGAGGTTGTTGTTGTTTTTCAATGTTGAGGTTGTTGTTGTATTTGTTGGTGTTTTTCAATTTCGAGGTTGTTGTTGAATTTGTTCGTGTTTTTCAATGTTGAAGTTGTTGTTGAATTTGTTGGTGTTTTTCAATGTTGTGGTTGTTGTTGTTTTTCAATGTTGAAGTTGTTGTTGAATTTGTTGGTGTTTTTCAATGTTGAGGTTGTTGTTGTTTTTCAATGCTGAGGTTGTTGTTGAATTTGTTGGTGTTTTTCAATGTTGAGGTTTTTGTTGAATTTGTTGGTGTTTTTCACTGTTGAGGTTGTTGTTGTTTTTCAATGTTGAGGTTGTTGTTGAATTTGTTGGTGTTTTTCAATGTTGAGGTTGTTGTTGAATTTGTTGGTGTTTTTCAATGTTGAGGTTTTTGTTGAATTTGTTGGTGTTTTTCACTGTTGAGGTTGTTGTTGTTTTTCAATGTTGAGGTTGCTGTTGAATTTGTTGGTGTTTTTCAATGTTTAGCTTGTTGTTGTTTTTCAATGTTGAGGTTGTTGTTGAATTTGTTGGTGTTTTTCAATGTTGAGGTTGTTGTTGAATTTGTTGGTGTTTTTCAATGTTGAGGTTGTTGTTGTTTTTCAATGTTGAGGTTGTTGTTGAATTTGTTGGTGTTTTTCAATGTTGAGTTTGTTGTTGTTTTTCAATGTTGAGGTTGTTGTTGTTTTTCAATGTTGAGGTTGTTGTTGAATTTGTTGGTGTTTTTCAATGTTGAGGTTGTTGTTGTTTTTCAATGTTGAGGTTGTTGTTGAATTTGTTGGTGCTTTTCAATGTTGAGACTGTTGTTGAATTTGTTGGTGTTTTTCAATGTTGAGGTTGTTGTTGTTTTTCAATGTTGAGTTTGTTGTTGAATTTGTTGGTGTTTTTCAATGTTGAGTTTGTTGTTGAATTTGTTGGTGTTTTTCAATTTCGAGGTTGTTGTTGAATTTGTTAGTGTTTTTCAATGTTGAGGTTGTTGTTGAATTTGTTGGTGTTTTTCAATGTTGAGGTTGTTGTTGAATTTGTTGGTGTTTTTCAATGTTGAGGTTGTTGTTGTTTTTCAATGTTGAGGTTGTTGTTGTATTTGTTGCTGTTTTTCAATTTCGAGGTTGTTGTTGAATTTGTTGGTGTTTTTCAATGTTGAGGTTGTTGTTGTTTTTCAATGCTGAGGTTGTTGTTGAATTTGTTGGTGTTTTTCAATGTTGAGGTTGTTGTTGTTTTTCAATGTTGAGGTTGTTGTTGAATTTGTTGGTGTTTTTCAATGTTGAGGTTGTTGTTGTTTTTCAATGTTGAGGTTGTTGTTGAATTTGTTGGTGTTTTTCAGTGTTGAGGTTGCTGTTGAATTTGTTGGTGTTTTTCAATGTTGAGGTTGTTGTTGTTTTTCAATGTTGAGGTTGTTGTTGAATTTGTTGGTGTTTTTCAATGTTGAGTTTTTTGTTGTTTTTCAATGTTGAGGTTGTTGTTGTTTTTCAATGTTGAGGTTGTTGTTGAATTTGTTGGTGTTTTTCAATGTTGAGGTTGTTGTTGTTTTTCAATGTTGAGGTTGTTGTTGAATTTGTTGGTGCTTTTCAATGTTGAGGTTGTTGTTGAAATTGTTGGTGTTTTTCAATGTTGAGGTTGTTGTTGTTTTTCAATGTTGAGGTTGTTGTTGAATTTATTGGTGTTTTTCAATGTTGAGTTTGTTGTTGAATTTGTTGGTGTTTTTCAATTTCGAGGTTGTTGTTGAATTTGTTGGTGTTTTTCAACGTTGAGGTTGTTGTTCAATTTGTTGGTGTTTTTCAATGTTGAGGTTGTTGTTGAATTTGTTGGTGTTTTTCAATGTTGAGGTTGTTGTTGTTTTTCAATGTTGAGGTTGTTGTTGAATTTGTTGTTGTTTTTCAATGCTGAGGTTGTTGTTGAATTTGTTGGTGTTTTTCAATGTTGAGGTTGTTGTTGTTTTTCAATGTTGAGATTGTTGTTGAATTTGTTGGTGTTTTTCAATGTTGAGGTTGTTGGTGTTTTTCAATGTTCAGGTTGTTGTTGAATTTGTTGGTATCTTTCAATGTTGAGGTTGTTGTTGTTTTTCAATGTTGAGGTTGTTGTTGAGTTTGTTGGTGTTTTTCAATGTTGAGGTTCTTGATGAATTTGTTGGTGTTTTTCAATGTTGAGGTTGTTGTTGAATTTGTTGGTGTTTTTCAATGCTGAGGTTGTTGTTGTTTTTAAATGTTGGGGTTGTTGTTGAATTTGTTGGTGTTTTTCAATTTTGAGGATGTTTTTGTTTTTCAATGTTGAGGTTGTTGTTGAATTTGTTGGTGTTTTTCCATGATGAGGTTGTTGTTGTTTTTCAAAATTGAGGTTGTTGTTGAATTTGTTGGTGTTTTTCAATGTCGGGGTTGTTGTTGAATTTGTTGGTGTTTTTCTATGTTGAATTTTTTGTTGAATTTGTTGGTGTTTTTCAATGTTGAGGTTGTTGTTTTTCAATGTTGAGGTTGTTGTTGAATTTGTTGGCGTTTTTAAATGTTGAGGTTGTTGTTGAATTTGTTGGTGTTTTCAATGTTGAGGTTTTTGTTGAATTTGTTGGTCTTTTTCAATGTTGAGGTTGTTGCTGTTTTTCAATGTTGAGGTTGTTGTTGAATTTGTTCGTGTTTTTCAATGTTGAGATTGTTGTTGTTTTTCAATGTTGAGGTTGTTGTTGAAATTGTTGGTGTTTTTAAATGTTGAGGTTGCTGTTGAATTTGTTGGTGTTTTTCAATGTTGAGGTTGTTGTTGTTTTTCAATTTTGAGGTTGTTGTTGAATTTGTTTTTGTTTTTCAATGTTGAGGTTGTTGTTGTTTTTCAATGTTGAGGTTGTTGTTGAATTTGTTGGTGTTTTTCAATGTTTAGGTTGTTGTTGTTTTTCAATGTTGAGGTTGTTGTTGAATTTGTTGGTGTTTTTCAATGTTGAGGTTGTTGTTGAATTTGTTGGTGTTTTTCAATGTTGAGGTTGTTGTTGTTTTTCAATGTTGAGGTTGTTGTTGAATTTGTTGGTGTTTTTCAATGTTGAGTTTGTTGTTGTTTTTCAATGTTGAGGTTGTTGTTGTTTTTCAATGTCGAGGTTGTTGTTGAATTTGTTGGTGTTTTTCAATGTTGAGGTTGTTGTTGTTTTTCAATGTTGAGGTTGTTGTTGAATTTGTTGGAGTTTTTCAATGTTGAGATGGTTGTTGAATTTGTTGGTGTTTTTCAATTTCGAGGTTGTTGTTGAATTTGTTAGTGTTTTTCAATGTTGAGGTTCTTGTTGAATTTGTTGGTGTTTTTCAATGTTGAGGTTGTTGTTGAATTTGTTGGTGTTTTTCAATGTAGAGGTTGTTGTTGTTTTTCAATGTTGAGTTTGTTGTTGAATTTGTTGGTGTTTTTCAATGTTGAGTTTGTTGTTGAATTTGTTGTTGTTTTTAAATTTCGAGGTTGTTGTTGAATTTGTTAGTGTTTTTCAATGTTGAGATTGTTGCTGAATTTGTTGTTGTTTTTCAATGTTGAGGTTGTTGTTGAATTTGTTGGTGTTTTTCAATGTTGAGGTTGTTGTTGTTTTTCAATGTTGAGGTTGTTGTTGTATTTGTTGGTGTTTTTCAAATTCGAGGTTGTTGTTGAATTTGTTGGTGTTTTTCAATGTTGAAGTTGTTGTTGAATTTGTTGGTGTTTTTCAATGTTGAGGTTGTTGTTGTTTTTCAATTTTGAGGATGTTGTTGAATTTGTTGGTGTTTTTCAATGTTGAGGTTGTTGTTGTTTTTCAATGCTGAGGTTGTTGTTGAATTTGTTGGTGTTTTTCAATGTTGAGGTTGTTGTTGAATTTGTTGGTGTTTTTCAATGTTGAGGTTGTTGTTGTTTTTCAATGTTGAGGTTGTTGTTGAATTTGTTGGTGTTTTTCAATGTTTAGGTTGTTGTTGTTTTTCAATGTTGAGGTTGTTGTTGAATTTGTTGGTGTTTTTCAATGTTGAGGTTGTTGTTGAATTTGTTGGTGTTTTTCAATGTTGAGGTTGTTGTTGTTTTTCAATGTTGAGGTTGTTGTTGAATTTGTTGGTGTTTTTCAATGTTGAGTTTGTTGTTGTTTTTCAATGTTGAGGTTGTTGTTGTTTTTCAATGTTGAAGTTGTTGTTGAATTTGTTGGTGTTTTTCAATGTTGAGGTTGTTGTTGTTTTTCAATGCTGAGGTTGTTGTTGAATTTGTTGGTGTTTTTCAATGTTGAGGTTTTTGTTGAATTTGTTGGTGTTTTTCAATGTTGAGGTTGTTGTTGTTTTTCAATGTTGAGGTTGCTGTTGAATTTGTTGCTGTTTTTCAATGTTTAGGTTCTGTTGTTTTTCAATGTTGAGGTTGTTGTTGAATTTGTTGGTGTTTTTCAATGTTGAGGTTGTTGTTGAATTTGTTGGTGTTTTGCAATGTTGAGGTTGTTGTTGTTTTTCAATGTTGAGGTTGTTGTTGAATTTGTTGTTGTTTTTCAATGTTGAGTTTGTTGTTGTTTTTCAATGTTGAGGTTGTTGTTGTTTTTCAATGTTGAGGTTGTTGTTGAATTTGTTGGTGTTTTTCAATGTTTAGGTTGTTGTTGTTTTTCAATGTTGAGGTTGTTGTTGAATTTGTTGGTTCTTTTCAATGTTGAGACTGTTGTTGAATTTGTTGGTGTTTTTCAATGTTGAGGTTGTTGTTGTTTTTCAATGTTGAGTTTGTTGTTGAATTTGTTGGTGTTTTTCAATTTCGAGGTTGTTGTTGAAAATGTTAGTGTTTTTCAATGTTGAGGTTGTTGTTGAACTTGTTGGTGTTTTTCAATGTTGAGGTTGTTGTTGAATTTGTTGGTGTTTTTCAATGTTGAGGTTGTTGTTGTTTTTAAATGTTGAGGTTGTTGTTGTATTTGTTGGTGTTTTTCAATTTCGAGGTTGTTGTTGAATTTGTTGGTGTTTTTCAATGTTGAGGTTGTTGTTGAAATTGTTGGTGTTTTTCAATGTTGAGGTTGTTGTTGTTTTTCAATGTTGAGGTTGTTGTTGAATTTATTGGTGTTTTTCAATGTTGAGTTTGTTGTTGAATTTGTTGGTGTTTTTCAATTTCGAGGTTGTTGTTAAATTTGTTGGTGTTTTTCAATGTTGAGGTTGTTGTTGAATTTGTTGGTGTTTTTCAATGTTGAGGTTGTTGTTGAATTTGTTGGTGTTTTTCAATGTTGAGGTTGTTGTTGTTTTTCAATGTTGAGGTTGTTGTTGAATTTGTTGTTGTTTTTCAATGCTGAGGTTGTTGTTGAATTTGTTGGTGTTTTTCAATGTTGAGGTTGTTGTTGTTTTTCAATGTTGAGGTTGTTGTTGAATTTGTTGGTGTTTTTCAATGTAGAGGTCGTTGTTGTTTTTCAATGTTGAGTTTGTTGTTGAATTTGTTGGTGTTTTTCAATGTTGAAGTTGTTGTTGAATTTGTTGGTGTTTTTCAATGTTGAGGTTGTTGTTGTTTTTCAATTTTGAGGATGTTGTTGAATTTGTTGGTGTTTTTCAATGTTGAGGTTGTTGTTGTTTTTCAATGCTGAGGTTGTTGTTGAATTTGTTGGTGTTTTTCAATGTTGAGGTTGTTGTTGAATTTGTTGGTGTTTTTCAATGTTGAGGTTGTTGTTGTTTTTCAATGTTGAGGTTGTTGTTGAATTTGTTGGTGTTTTTCAATGTTTAGGTTGTTGTTGTTTTTCAATGTTGAGGTTGTTGTTGAATTTGTTGGTGTTTTTCAATGTTGAGGTTGTTGTTGAATTTGTTGGTGTTTTTCAATGTTGAGGTTGTTGTTGTTTTTCAATGTTGAGGTTGTTGTTGAATTTGTTGGTGTTTTTCAATGTTGAGTTTGTTGTTGTTTTTCAATGTTGAGGTTGTTGTTGTTTTTCAATGTTGAAGTTGTTGTTGAATTTGTTGGTGTTTTTCAATGTTGAGGTTGTTGTTGTTTTTCAATGCTGAGGTTGTTGTTGAATTTGTTGGTGTTTTTCAATGTTGAGGTTTTTGTTGAATTTGTTGGTGTTTTTCAATGTTGAGGTTGTTGTTGTTTTTCAATGTTGAGGTTGCTGTTGAATTTGTTGGTGTTTTTCAATGTTTAGGTTCTGTTGTTTTTCAATGTTGAGGTCGTTGTTGAATTTGTTGGTGTTTTTCAATGTTGAGGTTGTTGTTGAATTTGTTGGTGTTTTTCAATGTTGAGGTTGTTGTTGTTTTTCAATGTTGAGGTTGTTGTTGAATTTGTTGTTGTTTTTCAATGTTGAGTTTGTTGTTGTTTTTCAATGTTGAGGTTGTTGTTGTTTTTCAATGTTGAGGTTGTTGTTGAATTTGTTGGTGTTTTTCAATGTTTAGGTTGTTGTTGTTTTTCAATGTTGAGGTTGTTGTTGAATTTGTTGGTGCTTTTCAATGTTGAGACTGTTGTTGAATTTGTTGGTGTTTTTCAATGTTGAGGTTGTTGTTGTTTTTCAATGTTGAGTTTGTTGTTGAATTTGTTGGTGTTTTTCAATTTCGAGGTTGTTGTTGAATTTGTTAGTGTTTTTCAATGTTGAGGTTGTTGTTGAATTTGCTTGTGTTTTTCAATGTTGAGGTTGTTGTTGAATTTGTTGGTGTTTTTCAATGTTGAGGTTGTTGTTGTTTTTAAATGTTGAGGTTGTTGTTGTATTTGTTGGTGTTTTTCAATTTCGAGGTTGTTGTTGAATTTGTTGGTGTTTTTCAATGTTGAGGTTGTTGTTGAAATTGTTGGTGTTTTTCAATGTTGAGGTTGTTGTTGTTTTTCAATGTTGAGGTTGTTGTTGAATTTATTGGTGTTTTTCAATGTTGAGTTTGTTGTTGAATTTGTTGGTGTTTTTCAATTTCGAGGTTGTTGTTGAATTTGTTGGTGTTTTTCAATGTTGAGGTTGTTGTTGAATTTGTTGGTGTTTTTCAATGTTGAGGTTGTTGTTGAATTTGTTGGTGTTTTTCAATGTTGAGGTTGTTGTTGTTTTTCAATGTTGAGGTTGTTGTTGAATTTGTTGTTGTTTTTCAATGCTGAGGTTGTTGTTGAATTTGTTGGTGTTTTTCAATGTTGAGGTTGTTGTTGTTTTTCAATGTTGAGGTTGTTGTTGAATTTGTTGGTGTTTTTCAATGTAGAGGTCGTTGTTGTTTTTCAATGTTGAGTTTGTTGTTGAATTTGTTGGTGTTTTTCAATGTTGAGTTTGTTGTTGAATTTGTTGGTGTTTTTCAATTTCGAGGTTGTTGTTGAATTTGTTAGTGTTTTTCAATGTTGAGGTTGTTGTTGAATTTGTTGGTGTTTTTCAATGTTGAGGTTGTTGTTGAATTTGTTGGTGTTTTTCAATGTTGAGGTTGTTGTTGTTTTTCAATGTTGAGGTTGTTGTTGTATTTGTTGGTGTTTTTCAATTTCGAGGTTGTTGTTGAATTTGTGGGTGTTTTTCAATGTTGAAGTTGTTGTTGAATTTGTTGGTGTTTTTCAATGTTGTGGTTGTTGTTGTTTTTCAATGTTGAAGTTGTTGTTGAATTTGTTGGTGTTTTTCAATGTTGAGGTTGTTGTTGTTTTTCAATGCTGAGGTTGTTGTTGAATTTGTTGGTGTTTTTCAATGTTGAGGTTTTTGTTGAATTTGTTGGTGTTTTTCACTGTTGAGGTTGTTGTTGTTTTTCGATGTTGAGGTTGCTGTTGAATTTGTTGGTGTTTTTCAATGTTTAGGTTGTTGTTGTTTTTCAATGTTGAGGTTGTTGTTGAATTTGTTGGTGTTTTTCAATGTTGAGGTTGTTGTTGAATTTGTTGGTGTTTTTCAATGTTGAGGTTTTTGTTGAATTTGTTCGTGTTTTTCACTGTTGAGGTTGTTGTTGTTTTTCAATGTTGAGGTTGCTGTTGAATTTGTTGGTGTTTTTCAATGTTTAGGTTGTTGTTGTTTTTCAATGTTGAGGTTGTTGTTGAATTTGTTGGTGTTTTTCAATGTTGAGGTTGTTGTTGAATTTGTTGGTGTTTTTCAATGTTGAGGTTGTTGTTGTTTTCAATGTTGAGGTTGTTGTTGAATTTGTTGGTGTTTTTCAATGTTGAGTTTGTTGTTGTTTTTCAATGTTGAGGTTGTTGTTGTTTTTCAATGTTGAGGTTGTTGTTGAATTTGTTGGTGTTTTTCAATGTTGAGGTTGTTGTTGTTTTTCAATGTTGAGGTTGTTGTTGAATTTGTTGGTGCTTTTCAATGTTGAGACTGTTGTTGAATTTGTTGGTGTTTTTCAATGTTGAGGTTGTTGTTGTTTTTCAATGTTGAGTTTGTTGTTGAATTTGTTGGTGTTTTTCAATGTTGAGTTTGTTGTTGAATTTGTTGGTGTTTTTCAATTTCGAGGTTGTTGTTGAATTTGTTAGTGTTTTTCAATGTTGAGGTTGTTGTTGAATTTGTTGGTGTTTTTCAATGTTGAGGTTGTTGTTGAATTTGTTGGTGTTTTTCAATGTTGAGGTTGTTGTTGTTTTTCAATGTTGAGGTTGTTGTTGTATTTGTTGCTGTTTTTCAATTTCGAGGTTGTTGTTGAATTTGTTGGTGTTTTTCAATGTTGAGGTTGTTGTTGTTTTTCAATGCTGAGGTTGTTGTTGAATTTGTTGGTGTTTTTCAATGTTGAGGTTGTTGTTGTTTTTCAATGTTGAGGTTGTTGTTGAATTTGTTGGTGTTTTTCAATGTTGAGGTTGTTGTTGTTTTTCAATGTTGAGGTTGTTGTTGAATTTGTTGGTGTTTTTCAGTGTTGAGGTTGTTGTTGAATTTGTTGGTGTTTTTCAATGTTGAGGTTGTTGTTGTTTTTCAATGTTGAGGTTGTTGTTGAATTTGTTGGTGTTTTTCAATGTTGAGGTTTTTGTTGAATTTGTTGGTGTTTTTCAATGTTGAGGTTGTTGTTGTTTTTCAATGTTGAGGTTGCTGTTGAATTTGTTGGTGTTTTTCAATGTTTAGGTTCTGTTGTTTTTCAAGGTTGAGGTTGTTGTTGAATTTGTTGGTGTTTTTCAATGTTGAGGTTGTTGTTGAATTTGTTGGTGTTTTTCAATGTTGAGGTTGTTGTTGTTTTTCAATGTTGAGGTTGTTGTTGAATTTGTTGGTGTTTTTCAATGATGAGTTTGTTGTTGTTTTTCAATGTTGAGGTTGTTGTTGTTTTTCAATGTTGAGGTTGTTGTTGAATTTGTTGGTGTTTTTCAATGTTGAGGTTTTTGTTGAATTTGTTGGTGTTTTTCACTGTTGAGGTTGTTGTTGTTTTTCAATGTTGAGGTTGCTGTTGAATTTGTTGGTGTTTTTCAATGTTTAGGTTGTTGTTGTTTTTCAATGTTGAGGTTGTTGTTGAATTTGTTGGTGTTTTTCAATGTTGAGGTTGTTGTTGAATTTGTTGGTGTTTTTCAATGTTGAGGTTGTTGTTGTTTTTCAATGTTGAGGTTGTTGTTGAATTTGTTGGTGTTTTTCAATGTTGAGTTTGTTGTTGTTTTTCAATGTTGAGGTTGTTGTTGTTTTTCAATGTTGAGGTATGTTGTTGAATTTGTTGGTGTTTTTCAATGTTGAGGTTGTTGTTGTTTTTCAATGTTGAGGTTGTTGTTGAATTTGTTGGTGCTTTTCAATGTTGAGACTGTTGTTGAATTTGTTGGTGTTTTTCAATGTTGAGGTTGTTGTTGTTTTTCAATGTTGAGTTTGTTGTTGAATTTGTTGGTGTTTTTCAATGTTGAGTTTGTTGTTGAATTTGTTGGTGTTTTTCAATTTCGAGGTTGTTGTTGAATTTGTTAGTGTTTTTCAATGTTGAGGTTGTTGTTGAATTTGTTGGTGTTTTTCAATGTTGAGGTTGTTGTTGAATTTGTTGGTGTTTTTCAATGTTGAGGTTGTTGTTGTTTTTCAATGTTGAGGTTGTTGTTGTATTTGTTGCTGTTTTTCAATTTCGAGGTTGTTGTTGAATTTGTTGGTGTTTTTCAATGTTGAGGTTGTTGTTGTTTTTCAATGCTGAGGTTGTTGTTGAATTTGTTGGTGTTTTTCAATGTTGAGGTTGTTGTTGTTTTTCAATGTTGAGGTTGTTGTTGAATTTGTTGGTGTTTTTCAATGTTGAGGTTGTTGTTGTTTTTCAATGTTGAGGTTGTTGTTGAATTTGTTGGTGTTTTTCAGTGTTGAGGTTGTTGTTGAATTTGTTGGTGTTTTTCAATGTTGAGGTTGTTGTTGTTTTTCAATGTTGAGGTTGTTGTTGAAATTGTTGGTGTTTTTCAATGTTGAGGTTTTTGTTGAATTTGTTGGTGTTTTTCAATGTTGAGGTTGTTGTTGTTTTTCAATGTTGAGGTTGCTGTTGAATTTGTTGGTGTTTTTCAATGTTTAGGTTCTGTTGTTTTTCAATGTTGAGGTTGTTGTTGAATTTGTTGGTGTTTTTCAATGTTGAGGTTGTTGTTGAATTTGTTGGTGTTTTTCAATGTTGAGGTTGTTGTTGTTTTTCAATGTTGAGGTTGTTGTTGAATTTGTTGGTGTTTTTCAATGATGAGTTTGTTGTTGTTTTTCAATGTTGAGGTTGTTGCTGTTTTTCAATGTTGAGGTTGTTGTTGAATTTGTTGGTGTTTTTCAATGTTGAGGTTGTTGTTGTTTTTCAATGTTGAGGTTGTTGTTGAATTTGTTGGTGCTTTTCAATGTTGAGACTGTTGTTGAATTTGTTGGTGTTTTTCAATGTTGAGGTTGTTGTTGTTTTTCAATGTTGAGTTTGTTGTTGAATTTGTTGGTGTTTTTCAATTTCGAGGTTGTTGTTGAATTTGTTAGTGTTTTTCAATGTTGAGGTTGTTGTTGAATTTGTTGGTGTTTTTCAATGTTGAGGTTGTTGTTGAATTTGTTGGTGTTTTTCAATGTTGAGGTTGTTGTTGTTTTTCAATGTTGAGGTTGTTGTTGTATTTGTTGGTGTTTTTCAATTTCGAGGTTGTTGTTGAATTTGTTGGTGTTTTTCAATGTTGAGGTTGTTGTTGTTTTTCAATGCTGAGGTTGTTGTTGAATTTGTTGGTGTTTTTCAATGTTGAGGTTGTTGTTGAATTTGTTGGTGTTTTTCAATGTTGAGGTTGTTGTTGTTTTTCAATGTTGAGGTTGTTGTTGAATTTGTTGGTGTTTTTCAATGTTTAGGTTGTTGTTGTTTTTCAATGTTGAGGTTGTTGTTGAATTTGTTGGTGTTTTTCAATGTTGAGGTTGTTGTTGAATTTGTTGGTGTTTTTCAATGTTGAGGTTGTTGTTGTTTTTCAATGTTGAGGTTGTTGTTGAATTTGTTGGTGTTTTTCAATGTTGAGTTTGTTGTTGTTTTTCAATGTTGAGGTTGTTGTTGTTTTTCAATGTCGAGGTTGTTGTTGAATTTGTTGGTGTTTTTCAATGTTGAGGTTGTTGTTGTTTTTCAATGTTGAGTTTATTGTTGAATTTGTTGGAGTTTTTCAATGTTGAGGTTGTTGTTGAATTTGTTGGTGTTTTTCAATTTTGAGGTTGTTGTTGTTTTTCAATGTTGAGGTTGTTGTTTAATTTGTTGGTGTTTTTCAATGTTGAGTTTGTTGTTGTTTTTCAATGTTGAGGTTTTTGTTGTTTTTCAATGTCGAGGTTGTTGTTGAATTTGTTGGTGTTTTTCAATGTTGAGGTTGTTGTTGTTTTTCAATGTTGAATTTGTTGGTGTTTTTCAATTTCGAGGTTGTTGTTGAATTTGTTAGTGTTTTTCAATGTTGAGGTTCTTGTTGAATTTGTTGGTCTTTTTCAATGTTGAGGTTGTTGTTGAATTTGTTGGTGTTTTTCAATGTTGAGGTTGTTGTTGTTTTTCAATGTTGAGGTTGTTGTTGTATTTGTTGGTGTTTTTCAATTTCGAGGTTGTTGTTGAATTTGTTGGTGTTTTTCAATGTTGAGGTTGTTGTTGTTTTTCAATGTTGAGGTTGTTGTTGAATTTGTTGGTGTTTTTCAATGTAGAGGTTGTTGTTGTTTTTCAATGATGAGTTTGTTGTTGAATTTGTTGTTGTTTTTCAATGTTGAGGTTGTTGTTGAATTTGTTGGTGTTTTTCAATGTTGAGGTTGTTGTTGTTTTTCAATGTTGAGGTTGTTGTTGAATTTGTTGGTGTTTTTCAATGTAGAGGTTGTTGTTGTTTTTCAATGTTGAGTTTGTTGTTGAATTTGTTGGTGTTTTTCAATGTTGAGTTTGTTGTTGAATTTGTTGGTGTTTTTCAATTTCGAGGTTGTTGTTGAATTTGTTAGTGTTTTTCAATCTTGAGGTTGTTGTTGAATTTGTTGGTGTTTTTCAATGTTGAGGTTGTTGTTGAATTTGTTGGTGTTTTTCAATGTTGAGGTTGTTGTTGTTTTTCAATGTTGAGGTTGTTGTTGTATTTGTTGGTGTTTTTCAATTTCGAGGTTGTTGTTGAATTTGTTGGTGTTTTTCAATGTTGAAGTTGTTGTTGAATTTGTTGGTGTTTTTCAATGTTGAGGTTGTTGTTGTTTTTCAATGTTGAAGTTGTTGTTGAATTTGTTGGTGTTTTTCAATGTTGAGGTTGTTGTTGTTTTTCAATGCTGAGGTTGTTGTTGAATTTGTTGGTGTTTTTCAATGTTGAGGTTTTTGTTGAATTTGTTGGTGTTTTTCAATGTTGAGGTTGTTGTTGTTTTTCAATGTTGAGGTTGCTGTTGAATTTGTTGGTGTTTTTCAATGTTTAGGTTCTGTTGTTTTTCAATGTTGAGGTTGTTGTTGAATTTGTTGGTGTTTTTCAATGTTGAGGTTGTTGTTGAATTTGTTGGTGTTTTTCAATGTTGAGGTTGTTGTTGTTTTTCAATGTTGAGGTTGTTGTTGAATTTGTTGTTGTTTTTCAATGTTGAGTTTGTTGTTGGTTTTCAATGTTGAGGTTGTTGTTGTTTTTCAATGTTGAGGTTGTTGTTGAATTTGTTGGTGTTTTTCAATGTTTAGGTTGTTGTTGTTTTTCAATGTTGAGGTTGTTGTTGAATTTGTTGGTGCTTTTCAATGTTGAGACTGTTGTTGAATTTGTTGGTGTTTTTCAATGTTGAGGTTGTTGTTGTTTTTCAATGTTGAGTTTGTTGTTGAATTTGTTGGTGTTTTTCAATTTCGAGGTTGTTGTTGAATTTGTTAGTGTTTTTCAATGTTGAGGTTGTTGTTGAATTTGTTGGTGTTTTTCAATGTTGAGGTTGTTGTTGAATTTGTTGGTGTTTTTCAATGTTGAGGTTGTTGTTGTTTTTCAATGTTGAGGTTGTTGTTGTATTTGTTGGTGTTTTTCAATTTCGAGGTTGTTGTTGAATTTGTTGGTGTGTTTCAATGTTGAGGTTGTTGTTGAAATTGTTGGTGTTTTTCAATGTTGAGGTTCTTGTTGTTTTTCAATGTTGAGGTTGTTGTTGAATTTATTGGTGTTTTTCAATGTTGAGTTTGTTGTTGAATTTGTTGGTGTTTTTCAATTTCGAGGTTGTTGTTGAATTTGTTGGTGTTTTTCAATGTTGAGGTTGTTGTTGAATTTGTTGGTGTTTTTCAATGTTGAGGTTGTTGTTGAATTTGTTGGTGTTTTTCAATGTTGAGGTTGTTGTTGTTTTTCAATGTTGAGGTTGTTGTTGAATTTGTTGTTGTTTTTCAATGCTGAGGTTGTTGTTGAATTTGTTGGTGTTTTTCAATGTTGAGGTTGTTGTTGTTTTTCAATGTTGAGGTTGTTGTTGAATTTGTTGGTGTTTTTCAATGTAGAGGTCGTTGTTGTTTTTCAATGTTGAGTTTGTTGTTGAATTTGTTGGTGTTTTTCAATGTTGAGTTTGTTGTTGAATTTGTTGGTGTTTTTCAATTTCGAGGTTGTTGTTGAATTTGTTAGTGTTTTTCAATGTTGAGGTTGTTGTTGAATTTGTTGGTGTTTTTCAATGTTGAGGTTGTTGTTGAATTTGTTGGTGTTTTTCAATGTTGAGGTTGTTGTTGTTTTTCAATGTTGAGGTTGTTGTTGTATTTGTTGGTGTTTTTCAATTTCGAGGTTGTTGTTGAATTTGTTGGTGTTTTTCAATGTTGAAGTTGTTGTTGAATTTGTTGGTGTTTTTCAATGTTGTGGTTGTTGTTGTTTTTCAATGTTGAAGTTGTTGTTGAATTTGTTGGTGTTTTTCAATGTTGAGGTTGTTGTTGTTTTTCAATGCTGAGGTTGTTGTTGAATTTGTTGGTGTTTTTCAATGTTGAGGTTTTTGTTGAATTTGTTGGTGTTTTTCACTGTTGAGGTTGTTGTTGTTTTTCAATGTTGAGGTTGCTGTTGAATTTGTTGGTGTTTTTCAATGTTTAGGTTGTTGTTGTTTTTCAATGTTGAGGTTGTTGTTGAATTTGTTGGTGTTTTTCAATGTTGAGGTTGTTGTTGAATTTGTTGGTGTTTTTCAATGTTGAGGTTTTTGTTGAATTTGTTGGTGTTTTTCACTGTTGAGGTTGTTGTTGTTTTTCAATGTTGAGGTTGCTGTTGAATTTGTTGGTGTTTTTCAATGTTTAGGTTGTTGTTGTTTTTCAATGTTGAGGTTGTTGTTGAATTTGTTGGTGTTTTTCAATGTTGAGGTTGTTGTTGAATTTGTTGGTGTTTTTCAATGTTGAGGTTGTTGTTGTTTTTCAATGTTGAGGTTGTTGTTGAATTTGTTGGTGTTTTTCAATGTTGAGTTTGCTGTTGTTTTTCAATGTTGAGGTTGTTGTTGTTTTTCAATGTTGAGGTTGTTGTTGAATTTGTTGGTGTTTTTCAATGTTGAGGTTGTTGTTGTTTTTCAATGTTGAGGTTGTTGTTGAATTTGTTGGTGCTTTTCAATCTTGAGACTGTTGTTGAATTTGTTGGTGTTTTTCAATGTTGAGGTTGTTGTTGTTTTTCAATGTTGAGTTTGTTGTTGAATTTGTTGGTGTTTTTCAATGTTGAGGTTGTTGTTGAATTTGTTGGTGTTTTTCAATTTCGAGGTTGTTGTTGAATTTGTTAGTGTTTTTCAATGTTGAGGTTGTTGTTGAATTTGTTGGTGTTTTTCAATGTTGAGGTTGTTGTTGAATTTGTTGGTGTTTTTCAATGTTGAGGTTGTTGTTGTTTTTCAATGTTGAGGTTGTTGTTGTATTTGTTGCTGTTTTTCAATGTTGAGGTTGTTGTTGAATTTGTTGTTGTTTTTCAATGTTGAGGTTGTTGTTGTTTTTCAATGCTGAGGTTGTTGTTGAATTTGTTGGTGTTTTTCAATGTTGAGGTTGTTGTTGTTTTTCAATGTTGAGGTTGTTGTTGAATTTGTTGGTGTTTTTCAATGTTGAGGTTGTTGTTGTTTTTCAATGTTGAGGTTGTTGTTGAATTTGTTGGTGTTTTTCAGTGTTGAGGTTGTTGTTGAATTTGTTGGTGTTTTTCAATGTTGAGGTTGTTGTTGTTTTTCAATGTTGAGGTTGTTGTTGAATTTGTTGGTGTTTTTCAATGTTGAGTTTGTTGTTGAATTTGTTGGTGTTTTTCAACGTTGAGGTTGTTGTTGAATTTGTTGGTGTTTTTCAATGTTGAGGTTGTTGTTGAATTTGTTGGTGTTTTTCAATTTCGAGGTTGTTGTTGAATTTGTTGGTGTTTTTCAACGTTGAGGTTGTTGTTGAATTTGTTGGTGTTTTTCAATGTTGAGGTTGTTGTTGAATTTGTTGGTGTTTTTCAATGTTGAGGTTGTTGTTGTTTTTCAATGTTGAGGTTGTTGTTGAATTTGTTGTTGTTTTTCAATGCTGAGGTTGTTGTTGAATTTGTTGGTGTTTTTCAATGTTGAGGTTGTTGTTGTTTTTCAATGTTGAGGTTGTTGTTGAATTTGTTGGTGTTTTTCAATGTTGAGGTTGTTGGTGTTTTTCAATGTTCAGGTTGTTGTTGAATTTGTTGGTGTTTTTCAATGTTGAGGTTGTTGTTGAATTTGTTGGTGTTTTTCAATGTTGAGGTTGTTGTTGTTTTTCAATGTTGAGGTTGTTGTTGAGTTTGTTGGTGTTTTTCAATGTTGAGGTTCTTGATGAATTTGTTGGTGTTTTTCAATGTTGAGGTTGTTGTTGAATTTGTTGGTGTTTTTCAATGCTGAGGTTGTTGTTGTTTTTAAATGTTGGGGTTGTTGTTGAATTTGTTGGTGTTTTTCAATTTTGAGGATGTTTTTGTTTTTCAATGTTGAGGTTGTTGTTGAATTTGTTGGTGTTTTTCCATGATGAGGTTGTTGTTGTTTTTCAAAGTTGAGGTTGTTGTTGAATTTGTTGGTGTTTTTCAATGTCGGGGTTGTTGTTGAATTTGTTGGTGTTTTTCTATGTTGAATTTTTTGTTGAATTTGTTGGTGTTTTTCAATGTTGAGGTTGTTGTTTTTCAATGTTGAGGTTGTTGTTGAATTTGTTGGCGTTTTTAAATGTTGAGGTTGTTGTTGAATTTGTTGGTGTTTTCAATGTTGAGGTTTTTGTTGAATTTGTTGGTCTTTTTCAATGTTGAGGTTGTTGCTGTTTTTCAATGTTGAGGTTGTTGTTGAATTTGTTCGTGTTTTTCAATGTTGAGATTGTTGTTGTTTTTCAATGTTGAGGTTGTTGTTGAAATTGTTGGTGTTTTTAAATGTTGAGGTTGCTGTTGAATTTGTTGGTGTTTTTCAATGTTGAGGTTGTTGTTGTTTTTCAATTTTGAGGTTGTTGTTGAATTTGTTTTTGTTTTTCAATGTTGAGGTTGTTGTTGTTTTTCAATGTTGAGGTTGTTGTTGAATTTGTTGGTGTTTTTCAATGTTTAGGTTGTTGTTGTTTTTCAATGTTGAGGTTGTTGTTGAATTTGTTGGTGTTTTTCAATGTTGAGGTTGTTGTTGAATTTGTTGGTGTTTTTCAATGTTGAGGTTGTTGTTGTTTTTCAATGTTGAGGTTGTTGTTGAATTTGTTGGTGTTTTTCAATGTTGAGGTTGTTGTTGAATTTGTTGGTGTTTTTCAATGTTGAGGTTGTTGTTGTTTTTCAATGTTGAGGTTGTTGTTGTATTTGTTGCTGTTTTTCAATTTCGAGGTTGTTGTTGAATTTGTTGTTGTTTTTCAATGTTGAGGTTGTTGTTGTTTTTCAATGCTGAGGTTGTTGTTGAATTTGTTGGTGTTTTTCAATGTTGAGGTTGTTGTTGTTTTTCAATGTTGAGGTTGTTGTTGAATTTGTTGGTGTTTTTCAATGTTGAGGTTGTTGTTGTTTTTCAATGTTGAGGTTGTTGTTGAATTTGTTGGTGTTTTTCAGTGTTGAGGTTGTTGTTGAATTTGTTGGTGTTTTTCAATGTTGAGGTTGTTGTTGTTTTTCAATGTTGAGGTTGTTGTTGAATTTGTTGGTGTTTTTCAATGTTGAGTTTGTTGTTGTTTTTCAATGTTGAGGTTGTTGTTGTTTTTCAATGTTGAGGTTGTTGTTGAATTTGTTGGTGTTTTTCAATGTTGAGGTTGTTGTTGTTTTTCAATGTTGAGGTTGTTGTTGAATTTGTTGGTGCTTTTCAATGTTGAGGTTGTTGTTGAAATTGTTGGTGTTTTTCAATGTTGAGGTTGTTGTTGTTTTTCAATGTTGAGGTTGTTGTTGAATTTATTGGTGTTTTTCAATGTTGAGTTTGTTGTTGAATTTGTTGGTGTTTTTCAATTTCGAGGTTGTTGTTGAATTTGTTGGTGTTTTTCAACGTTGAGGTTGTTGTTGAATTTGTTGGTGTTTTTCAATGTTGAGGTTGTTGTTGAATTTGTTGGTGTTTTTCAATGTTGAGGTTGTTGTTGTTTTTCAATGTTGAGGTTGTTGTTGAATTTGTTGTTGTTTTTCAATGCTGAGGTTGTTGTTGAATTTGTTGGTGTTTTTCAATGTCGAGGTTGTTGTTGTTTTTCAATGTTGAGGTTGTTGTTGAATTTGTTGGTGTTTTTCAATGTTGAGGTTGTTGGTGTTTTTCAATGTTCAGGTTGTTGTTGAATTTGTTGGTGTTTTTCAATGTTGAGGTTGTTGTTGAATTTGTTGGTGTTTTTCAATGTTGAGGTTGTTGTTGTTTTTCAATGTTGAGGTTGTTGTTGAGTTTGTTGGTGTTTTTCAATGTTGAGGTTCTTGATGAATTTGTTGGTGTTTTTCAATGTTGAGGTTGTTGTTGAATTTGTTGGTGTTTTTCAATGCTGAGGTTGTTGTTGTTTTTAAATGTTGGGGTTGTTGTTGAATTTGTTGGTGTTTTTCAATTTTGAGGATGTTTTTGTTTTTCAATGTTGAGGTTGTTGTTGAATTTGTTGGTGTTTTTCCATGATGAGGTTGTTGTTGTTTTTCAAAGTTGAGGTTGTTGTTGAATTTGTTGGTGTTTTTCAATGTCGGGGTTGTTGTTGAATTTGTTGGTGTTTTTCTATGTTGAATTTTTTGTTGAATTTGTTGGTGTTTTTCAATGTTGAGGTTGTTGTTTTTCAATGTTGAGGTTGTTGTTGAATTTGTTGGCGTTTTTAAATGTTGAGGTTGTTGTTGAATTTGTTGGTGTTTTCAATGTTGAGGTTTTTGTTGAATTTGTTGGTCTTTTTCAATGTTGAGGTTGTTGCTGTTTTTCAATGTTGAGGTTGTTGTTGAATTTGTTCGTGTTTTTCAATGTTGAGATTGTTGTTGTTTTTCAATGTTGAGGTTGTTGTTGAAATTGTTGGTGTTTTTAAATGTTGAGGTTGCTGTTGAATTTGTTGGTGTTTTTCAATGTTGAGGTTGTTGTTGTTTTTCAATTTTGAGGTTGTTGTTGAATTTGTTTTTGTTTTTCAATGTTGAGGTTGTTGTTGTTTTTCAATGTTGAGGTTGTTGTTGAATTTGTTGGTGTTTTTCAATGTTTAGGTTGTTGTTGTTTTTCAATGTTGAGGTTGTTGTTGAATTTGTTGGTGTTTTTCAATGTTGAGGTTGTTGTTGAATTTGTTGGTGTTTTTCAATGTTGAGGTTGTTGTTGTTTTTCAATGTTGAGGTTGTTGTTGAATTTGTTGGTGTTTTTCAATGTTGAGTTTGTTGTTGTTTTTCAATGTTGAGGTTGTTGTTGTTTTTCAATGTCGAGGTTGTTGTTGAATTTGTTGGTGTTTTTCAATGTTGAGGTTGTTGTTGTTTTTCAATGTTGAGGTTGTTGTTGAATTTGTTGGAGTTTTTCAATGTTGAGTTTGTTGTTGAATTTGTTGGTATTTTTCAATTTCGAGGTTGTTGTTGAATTTGTTAGTGTTTTTCAATGTTGAGGTTCTTGTTGAATTTGTTGGTGTTTTTCAATGTTGAGGTTGTTGTTGAATTTGTTGGTGTTTTTCAATGTAGAGGTTGTTGTTGTTTTTCAATGTTGAGTTTGTTGTTGAATTTGTTGGTGTTTTTCAATGTTGAGTTTGTTGTTGAATTTGTTGTTGTTTTTAAATTTCGAGGTTGTTGTTGAATTTGTTAGTGTTTTTCAATGTTGAGATTGTTGCTGAATTTGTTGTTGTTTTTCAATGTTGAGGTTGTTGTTGAATTTGTTGGTGTTTTCAAATGTTGAGGTTGTTGTTGTTTTTCAATGTTGAGGTTGTTGTTGTATTTGTTGGTGTTTTTCAATTTCGAGGTTGTTGTTGAATTTGTTGGTGTTTTTCAATGTTGAAGTTGTTGTTGAATTTGTTGGTGTTTTTCAATGTTGAGGTTGTTGTTGTTTTTCAATGTTGAGGTTGTTGTTGAATTTGTTGGTGTTTTTCAATGTTGAGGTTGTTGTTGTTTTTCAATGCTGAGGTTGTTGTTGAATTTGTTGGTGTTTTTCAATGTTGAGGTTGTTGTTGAATTTGTTGGTGTTTTTCAATGATGAGGTTGTTGTTGTTTTTCAATGTTGAGGTTGTTGTTGAATTTGTTTGTGTTTTTCAATGTTTAGGTTGTTGTTGTTTTTCAATGTTGAGGTTGTTGTTGAATTTGTTGGTGTTTTTCAATGTTGAGGTTGTTGTTGAATTTGTTGGTGTTTTTCAATGTTGAGGTTGTTGTTGTTTTTCAATGTTGAGGTTGTTGTTGAATTTGTTGGTGTTTTTCAATGTTGAGTTTGTTGTTGTTTTTCAATGTTGAGGTTGTTGTTGTTTTTCAATGTCGAGGTTGTTGTTGAATTTGTTGGTGTTTTTCAATGTTGAGGTTGTTGTTGTTTTTCAATGTTGAGTTTGTTGTTGAATTTGTTGGAGTTTTTCAATGTTGAGGTTGTTGTTGAATTTGTTGGTGTTTTTCAATGTTGAGGTTGTTGTTGTTTTTCAATGTTGAGGTTGTTGTTGAATTTGTTGGTGTTTTTCAATGTTGAGTTTGTTGTTCTTTTTCAATGTAGAGGTTGTTGTTGTTTTTCAATGTCGAGGTTGTTGTTGAAATTGTTGGTGTTTTTCAATGTTGAGGTTGTTGTTGTTTTTCAATGTTGAATTTGTTGTTGAATTTGTTGGTGTTTTTCAATTTCGAGGTTGTTGTTGAATTTGTTGGTGTTTTTCAATGTTGAGGTTGTTGTTGTTTTTCAATGTTGAGTTTGTTGTTGAATTTATTGGTGTTTTTCAATGTTGAGTTTGTTGTTGAATTTGTTGGTGTTTTTCAATTTCGAGGTTGTTGTTGAATTTGTTAGTGTTTTTCAATGTTGAGGTTGTTGTTGAATTTGTTGGTGTTTTTCAATGTTGAGGTTGTTGTTGAATTTGTTGGTGTTTTTCAATGTTGAGGTTGTTGTTGTTTTTCAATGTTGAGGTTGTTGTTGTATTTGTTGCTGTTTTTCAATGTTGAGGTTGTTGTTGAATTTGTTGTTGTTTTTCAATGTTGAGGTTGTTGTTGTTTTTCAATGCTGAGGTTGTTGTTGAATTTGTTGGTGTTTTTCAATGTTGAGGTTGTTGTTGTTTTTCAATGTTGAGGTTGTTGTTGAATTTGTTGGTGTTTTTCAATGTTGAGGTTGTTGTTGTTTTTCAATGTTGAGGTTGTTGTTGAATTTGTTGGTGTTTTTCAGTGTTGAGGTTGTTGTTGAATTTGTTGGTGTTTTTCAATGTTGAGGTTGTTGTTGTTTTTCAATGTTGAGGTTGTTGTTGAATTTGTTGGTGTTTTTCAATGTTGAGTTTGTTGTTGTTTTTCAATGTTGAGGTTGTTGTTGTTTTTCAATGTTGAGGTTGTTGTTGAATTTGTTGGTGTTTTTCAATGTTGAGGTTGTTGTTGTTTTTCAATGTTGAGGTTGTTGTTGAATTTGTTGGTGCTTTTCAATGTTGAGGTTGTTGTTGAAATTGTTGGTGTTTTTCAATGTTGAGGTTGTTGTTGTTTTTCAATGTTGAGGTTGTTGTTGAATTTATTGGTGTTTTTCAATGTTGAGTTTGTTGTTGAATTTGTTGGTGTTTTTCAATTTCGAGGTTGTTGTTGAATTTGTTGGTGTTTTTCAACGTTGAGGTTGTTGTTGAATTTGTTGGTGTTTTTCAATGTTGAGGTTGTTGTTGAATTTGTTGGTGTTTTTCAATGTTGAGGTTGTTGTTGTTTTTCAATGTTGAGGTTGTTGTTGAATTTGTTGTTGTTTTTCAATGCTGAGGTTGTTGTTGAATTTGTTGGTGTTTTTCAATGTTGAGGTTGTTGTTGTTTTTCAATGTTGAGGTTGTTGTTGAATTTGTTGGTGTTTTTCAATGTTGAGGTTGTTGGTGTTTTTCAATGTTCAGGTTGTTGTTGAATTTGTTGGTGTTTTTCAATGTTGAGGTTGTTGTTGAATTTGTTGGTGTTTTTCAATGTTGAGGTTGTTGTTGTTTTTCAATGTTGAGGTTGTTGTTGAGTTTGTTGGTGTTTTTCAATGTTGAGGTTCTTGATGAATTTGTTGGTGTTTTTCAATGTTGAGGTTGTTGTTGAATTTGTTGGTGTTTTTCAATGCTGAGGTTGTTGTTGTTTTTAAATCTTGGGGTTGTTGTTGAATTTGTTGGTGTTTTTCAATTTTGAGGATGTTTTTGTTTTTCAATGTTGAGGTTGTTGTTGAATTTGTTGGTGTTTTTCCATGATGAGGTTGTTGTTGTTTTTCAAAGTTGAGGTTGTTGTTGAATTTGTTGGTGTTTTTCAATGTCGGGGTTGTTGTTGAATTTGTTGGTGTTTTTCTATGTTGAATTTTTTGTTGAATTTGTTGGTGTTTTTCAATGTTGAGGTTGTTGTTTTTCAATGTTGAGGTTGTTGTTGAATTTGTTGGCGTTTTTAAATGTTGAGGTTGTTGTTGAATTTGTTGGTGTTTTCAATGTTGAGGTTTTTGTTGAATTTGTTGGTCTTTTTCAATGTTGAGGTTGTTGCTGTTTTTCAATGTTGAGGTTGTTGTTGAATTTGTTCGTGTTTTTCAATGTTGAGATTGTTGTTGTTTTTCAATGTTGAGGTTGTTGTTGAAATTGTTGGTGTTTTTAAATGTTGAGGTTGCTGTTGAATTTGTTGGTGTTTTTCAATGTTGAGGTTGTTGTTGTTTTTCAATTTTGAGGTTGTTGTTGAATTTGTTTTTGTTTTTCAATGTTGAGGTTGTTGTTGTTTTTCAATGTTGAGGTTGTTGTTGAATTTGTTGGTGTTTTTCAATGTTTAGGTTGTTGTTGTTTTTCAATGTTGAGGTTGTTGTTGAATTTGTTGGTGTTTTTCAATGTTGAGGTTGTTGTTGAATTTGTTGGTGTTTTTCAATGTTGAGGTTGTTGTTGTTTTTCAATGTTGCGGTTGTTGTTGAATTTGTTGGTGTTTTTCAATGTTGAGGTTGTTGTTGAATTTGTTGGTGTTTTTCAATGTTGAGGTTGTTGTTGTTTTTCAATGTTGAGGTTGTTGTTGTATTTGTTGCTGTTTTTCAATTTCGAGGTTGTTGTTGAATTTGTTGTTGTTTTTCAATGTTGAGGTTGTTGTTGTTTTTCAATGCTGAGGTTGTTGTTGAATTTGTTGGTGTTTTTCAATGTTGAGGTTGTTGTTGTTTTTCAATGTTGAGGTTGTTGTTGAATTTGTTGGTGTTTTTCAATGTTGAGGTTGTTGTTGTTTTTCAATGTTGAGGTTGTTGTTGAATTTGTTGGTGTTTTTCAGTGTTGAGGTTGTTGTTGAATTTGTTGGTGTTTTTCAATGTTGAGGTTGTTGTTGTTTTTCAATGTTGAGGTTGTTGTTGAATTTGTTGGTGTTTTTCAATGTTGAGTTTGTTGTTGTTTTTCAATGTTGAGGTTGTTGTTGTTTTTCAATGTTGAGGTTGTTGTTGAATTTGTTGGTGTTTTTCAATGTTGAGGTTGTTGTTTTTCAATGTTGAGGTTGTTGTTGAATTTGTTGGTGCTTTTCAATGTTGAGGTTGTTGTTGAAATTGTTGGTGTTTTTCAATGTTGAGGTTGTTGTTGTTTTTCAATGTTGAGGTTGTTGTTGAATTTATTGGTGTTTTTCAATGTTGAGTTTGTTGTTGAATTTGTTGGTGTTTTTCAATTTCGAGGTTGTTGTTGAATTTGTTGGTGTTTTTCAACGTTGAGGTTGTTGTTGAATTTGTTGGTGTTTTTCAATGTTGAGGTTGTTGTTGAATTTGTTGGTGTTTTTCAATGTTGAGGTTGTTGTTGTTTTTCAATGTTGAGGTTGTTGTTGAATTTGTTGTTGTTTTTCAATGCTGAGGTTGTTGTTGAATTTGTTGGTGTTTTTCAATGTTGAGGTTGTTGTTGTTTTTCAATGTTGAGGTTGTTGTTGAATTTGTTGGTGTTTTTCAATGTTGAGGTTGTTGGTGTTTTTCAATGTTCAGGTTGTTGTTGAATTTGTTGGTGTTTTTCAATGTTGAGGTTGTTGTTGAATTTGTTGGTGTTTTTCAATGTTGAGGTTGTTGTTGTTTTTCAATGTTGAGGTTGTTGTTGAGTTTGTTGGTGTTTTTCCATGTTGAGGTTCTTGATGAATTTGTTGGTGTTTTTCAATGTTGAGGTTGTTGTTGAATTTGTTGGTGTTTTTCAATGCTGAGGTTGTTGTTGTTTTTAAATGTTGGGGTTGTTGTTGAATTTGTTGGTGTTTTTCAATTTTGAGGATGTTTTTGTTTTTCAATGTTGAGGTTGTTGTTGAATTTGTTGGTGTTTTTCCATGATGAGGTTGTTGTTGTTTTTCAAAGTTGAGGTTGTTGTTGAATTTGTTGGTGTTTTTCAATGTCGGGGTTGTTGTTGAATTTGTTGGTGTTTTTCTATGTTGAATTTTTTGTTGAATTTGTTGGTGTTTTTCAATGTTGAGGTTGTTGTTTTTCAATGTTGAGGTTGTTGTTGAATTTGTTGGCGTTTTTAAATGTTGAGGTTGTTGTTGAATTTGTTGGTGTTTTCAATGTTGAGGTTTTTGTTGAATTTGTTGGTCTTTTTCAATGTTGAGGTTGTTGCTGTTTTTCAATGTTGAGGTTGTTGTTGAATTTGTTCGTGTTTTTCAATGTTGAGATTGTTGTTGTTTTTCAATGTTGAGGTTGTTGTTGAAATTGTTGGTGTTTTTAAATGTTGAGGTTGCTGTTGAATTTGTTGGTGTTTTTCAATGTTGAGGTTGTTGTTGTTTTTCAATTTTGAGGTTGTTGTTGAATTTGTTTTTGTTTTTCAATGTTGAGGTTGTTGTTGTTTTTCAATGTTGAGGTTGTTGTTGAATTTGTTGGTGTTTTTCAATGTTTAGGTTGTTGTTGTTTTTCAATGTTGAGGTTGTTGTTGAATTTGTTGGTGTTTTTCAATGTTGAGGTTGTTGTTGAATTTGTTGGTGTTTTTCAATGTTGAGGTTGTTGTTGTTTTTCAATGTTGAGGTTGTTGTTGAATTTGTTGGTGTTTTTCAATGTTGAGTTTGTTGTTGTTTTTCAATGTTGAGGTTGTTGTTGTTTTTCAATGTCGAGGTTGTTGTTGAATTTGTTGGTGTTTTTCAATGTTGAGGTTGTTGTTGTTTTTCAATGTTGAGGTTGTTGTTGAATTTGTTGGAGTTTTTCAATGTTGAGTTTGTTGTTGAATTTGTTGGTATTTTTCAATTTCGAGGTTGTTGTTGAATTTGTTAGTGTTTTTCAATGTTGAGGTTCTTGTTGAATTTGTTGGTGTTTTTCAATGTTGAGGTTGTTGTTGAATTTGTTGGTGTTTTTCAATGTAGAGGTTGTTGTTGTTTTTCAATGTTGAGTTTGTTGTTGAATTTGTTGGTGTTTTTCAATGTTGAGTTTGTTGTTGAATTTGTTGTTGTTTTTAAATTTCGAGGTTGTTGTTGAATTTGTTAGTGTTTTTCAATGTTGAGATTGTTGCTGAATTTGTTGTTGTTTTTCAATGTTGAGGTTGTTGTTGAATTTGTTGGTGTTTTTCAATGTTGAGGTTGTTGTTGTTTTTCAATGTTGAGGTTGTTGTTGTATTTGTTGGTGTTTTTCAATTTCGAGGTTGTTGTTGAATTTGTTGGTGTTTTTCAATGTTGAAGTTGTTGTTGAATTTGTTGGTGTTTTTCAATGTTGAGGTTGTTGTTGTTTTTCAATGTTGAGGTTGTTGTTGAATTTGTTGGTGTTTTTCAATGTTGAGGTTGTTGTTGTTTTTCAATGCTGAGGTTGTTGTTGAATTTGTTGGTGTTTTTCAATGTTGAGGTTGTTGTTGAATTTGTTGGTGTTTTTCAATGATGAGGTTGTTGTTGTTTTTCAATGTTGAGGTTGTTGTTGAATTTGTTGGTGTTTTTCAATGTTTAGGTTGTTGTTGTTTTTCAATGTTGAGGTTGTTGTTGAATTTGTTGGTGTTTTTCAATGTTGAGGTTGTTGTTGAATTTGTTGGTGTTTTTCAATGTTGAGGTTGTTGTTGTTTTTCAATGTTGAGGTTGTTGTTGAATTTGTTGGTGTTTTTCAATGTTGAGTTTGTTGTTGTTTTTCAATGTTGAGGTTGTTGTTGTTTTTCAATGTCGAGGTTGTTGTTGAATTTGTTGGTGTTTTTCAATGTTGAGGTTGTTGTTGTTTTTCAATGTTGAGTTTGTTGTTGAATTTGTTGGAGTTTTTCAATGTTGAGGTTGTTGTTGAATTTGTTGGTGTTTTTCAATGTTGTGGTTGTTGTTGTTTTTCAATGTTGAGGTTGTTGTTGAATTTGTTGGTGTTTTTCAATGTTGAGTTTGTTGTTCTTTTTCAATGTTGAGGTTGTTGTTGTTTTTCAATGTCGAGGTTGTTGTTGAATTTGTTGGTGTTTTTCAATGTTGAGGTTGTTGTTGTTTTTCAATGTTGAATTTGTTGTTGAATTTGTTGGTGTTTTTCAATTTCGAGGTTGTTGTTGAATTTGTTAGTGTTTTTCAATGTTGAGGTTCTTGTTGAATTTGTTGGTCTTTTTCAATGTTGAGGTTGTTGTTGAATTTGTTGGTGTTTTTCAATGTTGAGGTTGTTGTTGTTTTTCAATGTTGAGGTTGTTGTTGTATTTGTTGGTGTTTTTCAATTTCGAGGTTGTTGTTGAATTTGTTGGTGTTTTTCAATGCTGAGGTTGTTGTTGTTTTTCAATGTTGAGGTTGTTGTTGAATTTGTTGGTGTTTTTCAATGTAGAGGTTGTTGTTGTTTTTCAATGTTGAGTTTGTTGTTGAATTTGTTGGTGTTTTTCAATGTTGAGGTTGTTGTTGAATTTGTTGGTGTTTTTCAATGTTGAGGTTGTTGTTGTTTTTCAATGTTGAGGTTGTTGTTGAATTTGTTGGTGTTTTTCAATGTAGAGGTTGTTGTTGTTTGTCAATGTTGAGTTTGTTGTTGAATTTGTTGGTGTTTTTCAATGTTGAGTTTGTTGTTGAATTTGTTGGTGTTTTTCAATTTCGAGGTTGTTGTTGAATTTGTTAGTGTTTTTCAATGTTGAGGTTGTTGTTGAATTTGTTGGTGCTTTTCAATGTTGAGGTTGTTGTTGAATTTGTTGGTGTTTTTCAATGTTGAGGTTGTTGTTGTTTTTCAATGTTGAGGTTGTTGTTGTATTTGTTGGTGTTTTTCAATTTCGAGGTTGTTGTTGAATTTGTTGGTGTTTTTCAATGTTGAAGTTGTTGTTGAATTTGTTGGTGTTTTTCAATGTTGAGGTTGTTGTTGTTTTTCAATGTTGAAGTTGTTGTTGAATTTGTTGGTGTTTTTCAATGTTGAGGTTGTTGTTGTTTTTCAATGCTGAGGTTGTTGTTGAATTTGTTGGTGTTTTTCAATGTTGAGGTTTTTGTTGAATTTGTTGGTGTTTTTCAATGTTGAGGTTGTTGTTGTTTTTCAATGTTGAGGTTGCTGTTGAATTTGTTGGTGTTTTTCAATGTTTAGGTTCTGTTGTTTTTCAATGTTGAGGTTGTTGTTGAATTTGTTGGTGTTTTTCAATGTTGAGGTTGTTGTTGAATTTGTTGGTGTTTTTCAATGTTGAGGTTGTTGTTGTTTTTCAATGTTGAGGTTGTTGTTGAATTTGTTGGTGTTTTTCAATGTTGAGTTTGTTGTTGTTTTTCAATGTTGAGGTTGTTGTTGTTTTTCAATGTTGAGGTTGTTGTTGAATTTGTTGGTGTTTTTCAATGTTGAGGTTGTTGTTGTTTTTCAATGTTGAGGTTGTTGTTGAATTTGTTGGTGCTTTTCAATGTTGAGACTGTTGTTGAATTTGTTGGTGTTTTTCAATGTTGAGGTTGCTGTTGTTTTTCAATGTTGAGTTTGTTGTTGAATTTGTTGGTGTTTTTCAATTTCGAGGTTGTTGTTGAATTTGTTAGTGTTTTTCAATGTTGAGGTTGTTGTTGAATTTGTTGGTGTTTTTCAATGTTGAGGTTGTTGTTGAATTTGTTGGTGTTTTTCAATGTTGAGGTTGTTGTTGTTTTTCAATGTTGAGGTTGTTGTTGTATTTGTTGGTGTTTTTCAATTTCGAGGTTGTTGTTGAATTTGTTGGTGTTTTTCAATGTTGAAGTTGTTGATTTTGTTGGTGTTTTTCAATGTTGAGGTTGTTGGTGTTTTTCAATGTTGAGGTTGTTGTTGAATTTGTTGGTGTTTTTCAATGTTGAGGTTGTTGTTGTTTTTCAATGCTGAGGTTGTTGTTGAATTTGTTGGTGTTTTTCAATGTTGAGGTTGTTGTTGTTTTTCAATGTTGAGGTTGTTGTTGAATTTTTTGGTGTTTTTCAATGTTGAGGTTGTTGTTGTTTTTCAATGTTGAGGTTGTTGTTGAATTTGTTGGTGTTTTTCAATGTTGAGGTTGTTGTTGAATTTGTTGGTGTTTTTCAATGTTGAGGTTGTTGTTGTTTTTCAATGTTGAGGTTGTTGTTGAATTTGTTGGTGTTTTTCAATGTTGAGTTTGTTGTTGTTTTTCAATGTTGAGGTTGTTGTTGTTTTTCAATGTTGAGGTTGTTGTTGAATTTGTTGGTGTTTTTCAATGTTGAGGTTGTTGTTGTTTTTCAATGTTGAGGTTGTTGTTGAATTTGTTGGTGTTTTTCAATGTTGAGGTTGTTGTTGAAATTGTTGGTGTTTTTCAATGTTGAGGTTGTTGTTGTTTTTCAATGTTGAGGTTGTTGTTGAATTTATTGGTGTTTTTCAATGTTGAGTTTGTTGTTGAATTTGTTGGTGTTTTTCAATTTCGAGGTTGTTGTTGAATTTGTTGGTGTTTTTCAATGTTGAGGTTGTTGTTGAATTTGTTGGTGTTTTTCAATGTTGAGGTTGTTGTTGAATTTGTTGGTGTTTTTCAATGTTGAGGTTGTTGTTGTTTTTCAATGTTGAGGTTGTTGTTGAATTTGTTGTTGTTTTTCAATGCTGAGGTTGTTGTTGAATTTGTTGGTGTTTTTCAATGTTGAGGTTGTTGTTGTTTTTCAATGTTGAGGTTGTTGTTGAATTTGTTGGTGTTTTTCAATGTTGAGGTTGTTGTTGTTTTTCAATGTTGAGGTTGTTGTTGAATTTGTTGGTGTTTTTCAATGTAGAGGTCGTTGTTGTTTTTCAATGTTGAGTTTGATGTTGAATTTGTTGGTGTTTTTCAATGTTGAGTTTGTTGTTGAATTTGTTGGTGTTTTTCAATTTCGAGGTTGTTGTTGAATTTGTTAGTGTTTTTCAATGTTGAGGTTGTTGTTGAATTTGTTGGTGTTTTTCAATGTTGAGGTTGTTGTTGAATTTGTTGGTGTTTTTCAATGTTGAGGTTGTTGTTGTTTTTCAATGTTGAGGTTGTTGTTGTATTTGTTGGTGTTTTTCAATTTCGAGGTTGTTGTTGAATTTGTTGGTGTTTTTCAATGTTGAAGTTGTTGTTGAATTTGTTGGTGTTTTTCAATGTTGAGGTTGTTGTTGTTTTTCAATGTTGAAGTTGTTGTTGAATTTGTTGGTGTTTTTCAATGTTGAGGTTGTTGTTGTTTTTCAATGCTGAGGTTGTTGTTGAATTTGTTGGTGTTTTTCAATGTTGAGGTTTTTGTTGAATTTGTTGGTGTTTTTCACTGTTGAGGTTGTTGTTGTTTTTCAATGTTGAGGTTGCTGTTGAATTTGTTGGTGTTTTTCAATGTTTAGGTTGTTGTTGTTTTTCAATGTTGAGGTTGTTGTTGAATTTGTTGGTGTTTTTCAATGTTGAGGTTGTTGTTGAATTTGTTGGTGTTTTTCAATGTTGACGTTGTTGTTGTTTTTCAATGTTGAGGTTGTTGTTGAATTTGTTGGTGTTTTTCAATGTTGAGTTTGTTGTTGTTTTTCAATGTTGAGGTTGTTGTTGTTTTTCAATGTTGAGGTTGTTGTTGAATTTGTTGGTGTTTTTCAATGTTGAGGTTGTTGTTGTTTTTCAATGTTGAGGTTGTTGTTGAATTTGTTGGTGCTTTTCAATGTTGAGACTGTTGTTGAATTTGTTGGTGTTTTTCAATGTTGAGGTTGTTGTTGTTTTTCAATGTTGAGTTTGTTGTTGAATTTGTTGGTGTTTTTCAATGTTGAGTTTGTTGTTGAATTTGTTGGTGTTTTTCAATTTCGAGGTTGTTGTTGAATTTGTTAGTGTTTTTCAATGTTGAGGTTGTTGTTGAATTTGTTGGTGTTTTTCAATGTTGAGGTTGTTGTTGAATTTGTTGGTGTTTTTCAATGTTGAGGTTGTTGTTGTTTTTCAATGTTGAGGTTGTTGTTGTATTTGTTGCTGTTTTTCAATTTCGAGGTTGTTGTTGAATTTGTTGGTGTTTTTCAATGTTGAGGTTGTTGTTGTTTTTCAATGCTGAGGTTGTTGTTGAATTTGTTGGTGTTTTTCAATGTTGAGGTTGTTGTTGTTTTTCAATGTTGAGGTTGTTTTTGAATTTGTTGGTGTTTTTCAATGTTGAGGTTGTTGTTGTTTTTCAATGTTGAGGTTGTTGTCGAATTTGTTGGTGTTTTCCAGTGTTGAGGTTGTTGTTGAATTTGTTGGTGTTTTTCAATGTTGAGGTTGTTGTTGTTTTTCAATGTTGAGGTTGTTGTTGAATTTGTTGGTGTTTTTCAATGTTGAGTTTGTTGTTGTTTTTCAATGTTGAGGTTGTTGTTGTTTTTCAATGTTGAGGTTGTTGTTGAATTTGTTGGTGTTTTTCAATGTTGAGGTTGTTGTTGTTTTTCAATGTTGAGGTTGTTGTTGAATTTGTTGGTGCTTTTCAATGTTGAGGTTGTTGTTGAAATTGTTGGTGTTTTTCAATCTTGAGGTTGTTGTTGTTCTTCAATGTTGAGGTTGTTGTTGAATTTATTGGTGTTTTTCAATGTTGAGTTTGTTGTTGAATTTGTTGGTGTTTTTCAATTTCGAGGTTGTTGTTGAATTTGTTGGTGTTTTTCAACGTTGAGGTTGTTGTTGAATTTGTTGGTGTTTTTCAATGTTGAGGTTGTTGTTGAATTTGTTGGTGTTTTTCAATGTTGAGGTTGTTGTTGTTTTTCAATGTTGAGGTTGTTTTTGAATTTGTTGTTGTTTTTCAATGCTGAGGTTGTTGTTGAATTTGTTGGTGTTTTTCAATGTTGAGGTTGTTGTTGTTTTTCAATGTTGAGGTTGTTGTTGAATTTGTTGGTGTTTTTCAATGTTGAGGTTGTTGTTGTTTTTCAATGTTGAGGTTGTTGTTGTATTTGTTGGTGTTTTTCAATTTCGAGGTTGTTGTTGAATTTGTTGGTGTTTTTCAATGTTGAAGTTGTTGTTGAATTTGTTGGTGTTTTTCAATGTTGAGGTTGTTGTTGTTTTTCAATGTTGAAGTTGTTGTTGAATTTGTTGGTGTTTTTCAATGTTGAGGTTGTTGTTGTTTTTCAATGCTGAGGTTGTTGTTGAATTTGTTGGTGTTTTTCAATGTTGAGGTTTTTGTTGAATTTGTTGGTGTTTTTCACTGTTGAGGTAATTGTTGTTTTTCAATGTTGAGGTTGCTGTTGAATTTGTTGGTGTTTTTCAATGTTTAGGTTGTTGTTGTTTTTCAATGTTGAGGTTGTTGTTGAATTTGTTGGTGTTTTTCAATGTTGAGGTTGTTGTTGAATTTGTTGGTGTTTTTCAATGTTGAGGTTGTTGTTGTTTTTCAATGTTGAGGTTGTTGTTGAATTTGTTGGTGTTTTTCAATGTTGAGTTTGTTGTTGTTTTTCAATGTTGAGGTTGTTGTTGTTTTTCAATGTTGAGGTTGTTGTTGAATTTGTTGGTGTTTTTCAATGTTGAGGTTGTTGTTGTTTTTCAATGTTGAGGTTGTTGTTGAATTTGTTGGTGCTTTTCAATGTTGAGACTGTTGTTGAATTTGTTGGTGTTTTTCAATGTTGAGGTTGTTGTTGTTTTTCAATGTTGAGTTTGTTGTTGAATTTGTTGGTGTTTTTCAATGTTGAGTTTGTTGTTGAATTTGTTGGTGTTTTTCAATTTCGAGGTTGTTGTTGAATTTGTTAGTGTTTTTCAATGTTGAGGTTGTTGTTGAATTTGTTGGTGTTTTTCAATGTTGAGGTTGTTGTTGAATTTGTTGGTGTTTTTCAATGTTGAGGTTGTTGTTGTTTTTCAATGTTGAGGTTGTTGTTGTATTTGTTGCTGTTTTTCAATTTCGAGGTTGTTGTTGAATTTGTTGGTGTTTTTCAATGTTGAGGTTGTTGTTGTTTTTCAATGCTGAGGTTGTTGTTGAATTTGTTGGTGTTTTTCAATGTTGAGGTTGTTGTTGTTTTTCAATGTTGAGGTTGTTTTTGAATTTGTTGGTGTTTTTCAATGTTGAGGTTGTTGTTGTTTTTCAATGTTGAGGTTGTTGTCGAATTTGTTGGTGTTTTTCAGTGTTGAGGTTGTTGTTGAATTTGTTGGTGTTTTTCAATGTTGAGGTTGTTGTTGTTTTTCAATGTTGAGGTTGTTGTTGAATTTGTTGGTGTTTTTCAATGTTGAGTTTGTTGTTGTTTTTCAATGTTGAGGTTCTTGTTGTTTTTCAATGTTGAGGTTGTTGTTGAATTTGTTGGTGTTTTTCAATGTTGAGGTTGTTGTTGTTTTTCAATGTTGAGGTTGTTGTTGAATTTGTTGGTGCTTTTCAATGTTGAGGTTGTTGTTGAAATTGTTGGTGTTTTTCAATCTTGAGGTTGTTGTTGTTTTTCAATGTTGAGGTTGTTGTTGAATTTGTTGGTGTTTTTCAATGTTGAGTTTGTTGTTGAATTTGTTGGTGTTTTTCAATTTCGAGGTTGTTGTTGAATTTGTTGGTCTTTTTCAACGTTGAGGTTGTTGTTGAATTTGTTGGTGTTTTTCAATGTTGAGGTTGTTGTTGAATTTGTTGGTGTTTTTCAATGTTGAGGTTGTTGTTGTTTTTCAATGTTGAGGTTGTTGTTGAATTTGTTGTTGTTTTTCAATGCTGAGGTTGTTGTTGAATTTGTTGGTGTTTTTCAATGTTGAGGTTGTTGTTGTTTTTCAATGTTGAGGTTGTTGTTGAATTTGTTGGTGTTTTTCAATGTTGAGGTTGTTGGTGTTTTTCAATGTTTAGGTTGTTGTTGAATTTGTTGGTGTTTTTCAATGTTGAGGTTGTTGTTGAATTTGTTGGTGTTTTTCAATGTTGAGGTTGTTGTTGTTTTTCAATGTTGAGGTTGTTGTTGAGTTTGTTGGTGTTTTTCAATGTTGAGGTTCTTGATGAATTTGTTGGTGTTTTTCAATGTTGAGGTTGTTGTTGAATTTGTTGGTGTTTTTCAATGCTGAGGTTGTTGTTGTTTTTAAATGTTGGGGTTGTTGTTGAATTTGTTGGTGATTTTCAATTTTGAGGCTGTTTTTGTTTTTCAATGTTGAGGTTGTTGTTGAATTTGTTGGTGTTTTTCCATGATGAGGTTGTTGTTGTTTTTCAAAGTTGAGGTTGTTGTTGAATTTGTTGGTGTTTTTCAATGTCGGGGTTGTTGTTGAATTTGTTGGTGTTTTTCTATGTTGAATTTTTTGTTGAATTTGTTGGTGTTTTTCAATGTTGAGGTTGTCGTTTTTCAATGTTGAGGTTGTTGTTGAATTTGTTGGCGTTTTTAAATGTTGAGGTTGTTGTTGAATTTGTTGGTGTTTTCAATGTTGAGGTTTTTGTTGAATTTGTTGGTCTTTTTCAATGTTGAGGTTGTTGTTGTTTTTCAATGTTGAGGTTGTTGTTGAATTTGATGGTGTTTTTCAATGTCGACTTTGTTGTTGAATTTGTTGGTGTTTTTCAATGTTGAAGTTGTTGTTGAATTTGTTGGTGTTTTTCAATGTTGAGGTTGTTGCTGTTTTTCAATGTTGAGGTTGTTGTTGAATTTGTTCGTGTTTTTCAATGTTGAGATTGTTGTTGTTTTTCAATGTTGAGGTTGTTGTTGAAATTGTTGGTGTTTTTAAATGTTGAGGTTGCTGTTGAATTTGTTGGTGTTTTTCAATGTTGAGGTTGTTGTTGTTTTTCAATTTTGAGGTTGTTGTTGAATTTGTTTTTGTTTTTCCATGTTGAGGTTGTTGTTGAATTTGTTGGTGTTTTTCAATTTCGAGGTTGTTTTTGAATTGGTTGGTGTTTTTCAATGTTGAAGTTGTTGTTGAATTTGTTGGTGTTTTTCAATTTTGAGGTTGTTTTTGTTTTTCAATGTTGAGGTTGTTGTTGAATTTGTTGGTGTTTTTCAATGTTGAGGTTGTTGTTGTTTTTCAATGCTGAGGTTGTTGTTGAATTTGTTGGTGTTTTTCTATGCTGAGGTTGTTGTTGAATTTGTTGGTGTTTTTCAATGTTGAGGTTGTTGTTGTTTTTCAATGTTGAGGTTGTTGTTGAATTTGTTGGTGTTTTTCAATGTTGAGGTTGTTGTTGTTTTTCATTGTTGAGGTTGTTGTTGAATTTGTTGGTGTTTTTCAATGTTGAGGTTGTTGTTGAATTTGTTGGTGTTTTTCAATGTTGAGGTTGTTGTTGTTTTTCAATGTTGAGGTTGTTGTTGTATTTGTTGGTGTTTTTCAATTTCGAGGTTGTTGTTGAATTTGTTGGTGTTTTTCAATGTTGAAGTTGTTGTTGAATTTGTTGGTGTTTTTCAATGTTGAGGTTGTTGTTGTTTTTCAATGTTGAAGTTGTTGTTGAATTTGTTGGTGTTTTTCAATGTTGAGGTTGTTGTTGTTTTTCAATGCTGAGGTTGTTGTTGAATTTGTTGGTGTTTTTCAATGTTGAGGTTTTTGTTGAATTTGTTGGTGTTTTTCACTGTTGAGGTTGTTGTTGTTTTTCAATGTTGAGGTTGCTGTTGAATTTGTTGGTGTTTTTCAATGTTTAGGTTGTTGTTGTTTTTCAATGTTGAGGTTGTTGTTGAATTTGTTGGTGTTTTTCAATGTTGAGGTTGTTGTTGAATTTGTTGGTGTTTTTCAATGTTGAGGTTGTTGTTGTTTTTCAATGTTGAGGTTGTTGTTGAATTTGTTGGTGTTTTTCAATGTTGAGTTTGTTGTTGTTTTTCAATGTTGAGGTTGTTGTTGTTTTTCAATGTTGAGGTTGTTGTTGAATTTGTTGGTGTTTTTCAATGTTGAGGTTGTTGTTGTTTTTCAATGTTGAGGTTGTTGTTGAATTTGTTGGTGCTTTTCAATGTTGAGACTGTTGTTGAATTTGTTGGTGTTTTTCAATGTTGAGGTTGTTGTTGTTTTTCAATGTTGAGTTTGTTGTTGAATTTGTTGGTGTTTTTCAATGTTGAGTTTGTTGTTGAATTTGTTGGTGTTTTTCAATTTCGAGGTTGTTGTTGAATTTGTTAGTGTTTTTCAATGTTGAGGTTGTTGTTGAATTTGTTGGTGTTTTTCAATGTTGAGGTTGTTGTTGAATTTGTTGGTGTTTTTCAATGTTGAGGTTGTTGTTGTTTTTCAATGTTGAGGTTGTTGTTGTATTTGTTGCTGTTTTTCAATTTCGAGGTTGTTGTTGAATTTGTTGGTGTTTTTCAATGTTGAGGTTGTTGTTGTTTTTCAATCCTGAGGTTGTTGTTGAATTTGTTGGTGTTTTTCAATGTTGAGGTTGTTGTTGTTTTTCAATGTTGAGGTTGTTTTTGAATTTGTTGGTGTTTTTCAATGTTGAGGTTGTTGTTGTTTTTCAATGTTGAGGTTGTTGTCGAATTTGTTGGTGTTTTTCAGTGTTGAGGTTGTTGTTGAATTTGTTGGTGTTTTTCAATGTTGAGGTTGTTGTTGTTTTTCAATGTTGAGGTTGTTGTTGAATTTGTTGGTGTTTTTCAATGTTGAGTTTGTTGTTGTTTTTCAATGTTGAGGTTGTTGTTGTTTTTCAATGTTGAGGTTGTTGTTGAATTTGTTGGTGTTTTTCAATGTTGAGGTTGTTGTTGTTTTTCAATGTTGAGGTTGTTGTTGAATTTGTTGGTGCTTTTCAATGTTGAGGTTGTTGTTGAAATTGTTGGTGTTTTTCAATCTTGAGGTTGTTGTTGTTTTTCAATGTTGAGGTTGTTGTTGAATTTGTTGGTGTTTTTCAATGTTGAGTTTGTTGTTGAATTTGTTGGTGTTTTTCAATTTCGAGGTTGTTGTTGTTTTTCAATGTTGAGGTTGTTGTTGAATTTGTTGTTGTTTTTCAATGCTGAGGTTGTTGTTGAATTTGTTGGTGTTTTTCAATGTTGAGGGTGTTGTTGTTTTTCAATGTTGAGTTTGTTGTTGAATTTGTTGGTGTTTTTCAATTTCGAGGTTGTTGTTGAATTTGTTGGTGTTTTTCAACGTTGAGGTTGTTGTTGAATTTGTTGGTGTTTTTCAATGTTGAGGTTGTTGTTGAATTTGTTGGTGTTTTTCAATGTTGAGGTTGTTGTTGTTTTTCAATGTTGAGGTTGTTGTTGAATTTGTTGTTGTTTTTCAATGCTGAGGTTGTTGTTGAATTTGTTGGTGTTTTTCAATGTTGAGGGTGTTGTTGTTTTTCAATGTTGAGGTTGTTGTTGAATTTGTTGGTGTTTTTCAATGTTGAGGTTGTTGGTGTTTTTCAATGTTTAGGTTGTTGTTGAATTTGTTGGTGTTTTTCAATGTTGAGGTTGTTGTTGAATTTGTTGGTGTTTTTCAATGTTGAGGTTGTTGTTGTTTTTCAATGTTGAGGTTGTTGTTGAGTTTGTTGGTGTTTTTCAATGTTGAGGTTCTTGATGAATTTGTTGGTGTTTTTCAATGTTGAGGTTGTTGTTGAATTTGTTGGTGTTTTTCAATGCTGAGGTTGTTGTTGTTTTTAAATGTTGGGGTTGTTGTTGAATTTGTTGGTGATTTTCAATTTTGAGGATGTTTTTGTTTTTCAATGTTGAGGTTGTTGTTGAATTTGTTGGTGTTTTTCCATGATGAGGTTGTTGTTGTTTTTCAAAGTTGAGGTTGTTGTTGAATTTGTTGGTGTTTTTCAATGTCGGGGTTGTTGTTGAATTTGTTGGTGTTTTTCTATGTTGAATTTTTTGTTGAATTTGTTGGTGTTTTTCAATGTTGAGGTTGTCGTTTTTCAATGTTGAGGTTGTTGTTGAATTTGTTGGCGTTTTTAAATGTTGAGGTTGTTGTTGAATTTGTTGGTGTTTTCAATGTTGAGGTTTTTGTTGAATTTGTTGGTCTTTTTCAATGTTGAGGTTGTTGTTGTTTTTCAATGTTGAGGTTGTTGTTGAATTTGATGGTGTTTTTCAATGTCGACTTTGTTGTTGAATTTGTTGGTGTTTTTCAATGTTGAAGTTGTTGTTGAATTTGTTGGTGTTTTTCAATGTTGAGGTTGTTGCTGTTTTTCAATGTTGAGGTTGTTGTTGAATTTGTTCGTGTTTTTCAATGTTGAGATTGTTGTTGTTTTTCAATGTTGAGGTTGTTGTTGAAATTGTTGGTGTTTTTAAATGTTGAGGTTGCTGTTGAATTTGTTGGTGTTTTTCAATGTTGAGGTTGTTGTTGTTTTTCAATTTTGAGGTTGTTGTTGAATTTGTTTTTGTTTTTCCATGTTGAGGTTGTTGTTGAATTTGTTGGTGTTTTTCAATTTCGAGGTTGTTTTTGAATTGGTTGGTGTTTTTCAATGTTGAAGTTGTTGTTGAATTTGTTGGTGTTTTTCAATTTTGAGGTTGTTTTTGTTTTTCAATGTTGAGGTTGTTGTTGAATTTGTTGGTGTTTTTCAATGTTGAGGTTGTTGTTGTTTTTCAATGCTGAGGTTGTTGTTGAATTTGTTGGTGTTTTTCTATGCTGAGGTTGTTGTTGAATTTGTTGGTGTTTTTCAATTTTGAGGTTGTTGTTGTTTTTCAATGTTGAGGTTGTTGTTGAATTTGTTGGTGTTTTTCAATGTTGAGGTTGTTGTTGTTTTTCATTGTTGAGGTTGTTGTTGAATTTGTTGGTGTTTTTCAATGTTGAGGTTGTTGTTGAATTTGTTGGTGTTTTTCAATGATGAGGTTGTTGTTGCTTTTCAATTTTGAGGTTGTTGAATTTGTGGGTGTTTTTCAATCTTGAGTTTGCTGTTCAATTTGTTGGTGTTTTTCAAAGTTGATGTTGTTGTTGAAGTTGTTGGTGTTTTTCAATGTTGAGGTTGTTGTTATTTTTCAATGTTGAGGTTGTTGTTGAGTTTGTTAGTGTTTTTCAATGTTGAGGTTGTTGTTGAATTTGTTGGTGTTTTTCAATGTTGAGGTTGTTTTTGAATTTGTTGGTGTTTTTCAATGTTGAGGTTGTTGTTGTTTTTAAATGTTGAGGTTGTTGTTGAATTTGTTGGTGTTTTTTCAATTTTGAGGTTGTTGGTGTTGTTCAATGTTGAGGTTGTTGTTGAATTTGTTGGTGTTTTTCAATGTTGAGGTTGTTGCCGTTTTTTCAATGTTGAGGTTGTTGTTGAATTTGTTGGTGTTTTTAAATGTTGAGGTTGTTGTTGAATTTGCTGGTGTTTTGCAATGTTGAGGTGGTTGTTGTTTTTCAATGTTGAGGATGTTGTTGAATTTGTTGGTGTTTTTCAATGTTGAGGTTGTAGTTGTTTTTCAATGTTGAGGTTGTTGTTGTATTTGTTGGTGTTTTTCAATGTTGAGGTTGTTGTTGAATTTGTTGGTGTTTTTCAATGTTGAGGTTGTTGTTGTTTTTCAATGTTGAGGTTGTTGTTGAATTTGTTGGTGCTTTTCAATGTTGAGACTGTTGTTGAATTTGTTGGTGTTTTTCAATGTTGAGGTTGTTGTTGTTTTTCAATGTTGAGTTTGTTGTTGAATTTGTTGGTGTTTTTCAATGTTGAGTTTGTTGTTGAATTTGTTGGTGTTTTTCAATTTCGAGGTTGTTGTTGAATTTGTTAGTGTTTTTCAATGTTGAGGTTGTTGTTGAATTTGTTGGTGTTTTTCAATGTTGAGGTTGTTGTTGAATTTGTTGGTGTTTTTCAATGTTGAGGTTGTTGTTGTTTTTCAATGTTGAGGTTGTTGTTGTATTTGTTGCTGTTTTTCAATTTCGAGGTTGTTGTTGAATTTGTTGGTGTTTTTCAATGTTGAGGTTGTTGTTGTTTTTCAATCCTGAGGTTGTTGTTGAATTTGTTGGTGTTTTTCAATGTTGAGGTTGTTGTTGTTTTTCAATGTTGAGGTTGTTTTTGAATTTGTTGGTGTTTTTCAATGTTGAGGTTGTTGTTGTTTTTCAATGTTGAGGTTGTTGTCGAATTTGTTGGTGTTTTTCAGTGTTGAGGTTGTTGTTGAATTTGTTGGTGTTTTTCAATGTTGAGGTTGTTGTTGTTTTTCAATGTTGAGGTTGTTGTTGAATTTGTTGGTGTTTTTCAATGTTGAGTTTGTTGTTGTTTTTCAATGTTGAGGTTGTTGTTGTTTTTCAATGTTGAGGTTGTTGTTGAATTTGTTGGTGTTTTTCAATGTTGAGGTTGTTGTTGTTTTTCAATGTTGAGGTTGTTGTTGAATTTGTTGGTGCTTTTCAATGTTGAGGTTGTTGTTGAAATTGTTGGTGTTTTTCAATCTTGAGGTTGTTGTTGTTTTTCAATGTTGAGGTTGTTGTTGAATTTGTTGGTGTTTTTCAATGTTGAGTTTGTTGTTGAATTTGTTGGTGTTTTTCAATTTCGAGGTTGTTGTTGTTTTTCAATGTTGAGGTTGTTGTTGAATTTGTTGTTGTTTTTCAATGCTGAGGTTGTTGTTGAATTTGTTGGTGTTTTTCAATGTTGAGGGTGTTGTTGTTTTTCAATGTTGAGTTTGTTGTTGAATTTGTTGGTGTTTTTCAATTTCGAGGTTGTTGTTGAATTTGTTGGTGTTTTTCAACGTTGAGGTTGTTGTTGAATTTGTTGGTGTTTTTCAATGTTGAGGTTGTTGTTGAATTTGTTGGTGTTTTTCAATGTTGAGGTTGTTGTTGTTTTTCAATGTTGAGGTTGTTGTTGAATTTGTTGTTGTTTTTCAATGCTGAGGTTGTTGTTGAATTTGTTGGTGTTTTTCAATGTTGAGGGTGTTGTTGTTTTTCAATGTTGAGGTTGTTGTTGAATTTGTTGGTGTTTTTCAATGTTGAGGTTGTTGGTGTTTTTCAATGTTTAGGTTGTTGTTGAATTTGTTGGTGTTTTTCAATGTTGAGGTTGTTGTTGAATTTGTTGGTGTTTTTCAATGTTGAGGTTGTTGTTGTTTTTCAATGTTGAGGTTGTTGTTGAGTTTGTTGGTGTTTTTCAATGTTGAGGTTCTTGATGAATTTGTTGGTGTTTTTCAATGTTGAGGTTGTTGTTGAATTTGTTGGTGTTTTTCAATGCTGAGGTTGTTGTTGTTTTTAAATGTTGGGGTTGTTGTTGAATTTGTTGGTGATTTTCAATTTTGAGGATGTTTTTGTTTTTCAATGTTGAGGTTGTTGTTGAATTTGTTGGTGTTTTTCCATGATGAGGTTGTTGTTGTTTTTCAAAGTTGAGGTTGTTGTTGAATTTGTTGGTGTTTTTCAATGTCGGGGTTGTTGTTGAATTTGTTGGTGTTTTTCTATGTTGAATTTTTTGTTGAATTTGTTGGTGTTTTTCAATGTTGAGGTTGTCGTTTTTCAATGTTGAGGTTGTTGTTGAATTTGTTGGCGTTTTTAAATGTTGAGGTTGTTGTTGAATTTGTTGGTGTTTTCAATGTTGAGGTTTTTGTTGAATTTGTTGGTCTTTTTCAATGTTGAGGTTGTTGTTGTTTTTCAATGTTGAGGTTGTTGTTGAATTTGATGGTGTTTTTCAATGTCGACTTTGTTGTTGAATTTGTTGGTGTTTTTCAATGTTGAAGTTGTTGTTGAATTTGTTGGTGTTTTTCAATGTTGAGGTTGTTGCTGTTTTTCAATGTTGAGGTTGTTGTTGAATTTGTTCGTGTTTTTCAATGTTGAGATTGTTGTTGTTTTTCAATGTTGAGGTTGTTGTTGAAATTGTTGGTGTTTTTAAATGTTGAGGTTGCTGTTGAATTTGTTGGTGTTTTTCAATGTTGAGGTTGTTGTTGTTTTTCAATTTTGAGGTTGTTGTTGAATTTGTTTTTGTTTTTCCATGTTGAGGTTGTTGTTGAATTTGTTGGTGTTTTTCAATTTCGAGGTTGTTTTTGAATTGGTTGGTGTTTTTCAATGTTGAAGTTGTTGTTGAATTTGTTGGTGTTTTTCAATTTTGAGGTTGTTTTTGTTTTTCAATGTTGAGGTTGTTGTTGAATTTGTTGGTGTTTTTCAATGTTGAGGTTGTTGTTGTTTTTCAATGCTGAGGTTGTTGTTGAATTTGTTGGTGTTTTTCTATGCTGAGGTTGTTGTTGAATTTGTTGGTGTTTTTCAATTTTGAGGTTGTTGTTGTTTTTCAATGTTGAGGTTGTTGTTGAATTTGTTGGTGTTTTTCAATGTTGAGGTTGTTGTTGTTTTTCATTGTTGAGGTTGTTGTTGAATTTGTTGGTGTTTTTCAATGTTGAGGTTGTTGTTGAATTTGTTGGTGTTTTTCAATGATGAGGTTGTTGTTGCTTTTCAATTTTGAGGTTGTTGAATTTGTGGGTGTTTTTCAATCTTGAGTTTGCTGTTCAATTTGTTGGTGTTTTTCAAAGTTGATGTTGTTGTTGAAGTTGTTGGTGTTTTTCAATGTTGAGGTTGTTGTTATTTTTCAATGTTGAGGTTGTTGTTGAGTTTGTTAGTGTTTTTCAATGTTGAGGTTGTTGTTGAATTTGTTGGTGTTTTTCAATGTTGAGGTTGTTTTTGAATTTGTTGGTGTTTTTCAATGTTGAGGTTGTTGTTGTTTTTAAATGTTGAGGTTGTTGTTGAATTTGTTGGTGTTTTTTCAATTTTGAGGTTGTTGGTGTTGTTCAATGTTGAGGTTGTTGTTGAATTTGTTGGTGTTTTTCAATGTTGAGGTTGTTGCCGTTTTTCAATGTTGAGGTTGTTGTTGAATTTGTTGGTGTTTTTAAATGTTGAGGTTGTTGTTGAATTTGCTGGTGTTTTGCAATGTTGAGGTGGTTGTTGTTTTTCAATGTTGAGGATGTTGTTGAATTTGTTGGTGTTTTTCAATGTTGAGGTTGTAGTTGTTTTTCAATGTTGAGGTTGTTGTTGTATTTGTTGGTGTTTTTCAATTTCGAGGTTGTTGTTGAATTTTTGGTGTTTTTCAATGTTGAAGTTGTTGTTGAATTTGTTGGTGTTTTTCAATGTTGAGGTTGTTGTTGTTTTTCAATGTTGAGGTTGTTGTTGAATTTGTTGGTGTTTTTCAATGTTGAGGTTGTTGTTGTTTTTCAATGCTGAGGTTGTTGTTGAATTTGTTGGTGTTTTTCAATGTTGAGGTTATTGTTGAATTTGTTGGTGTTTTTCAATGTTGAGGTTGTTGTTGTTTTTCAATGTTGAGGTTGTTGTTGAATTTGTTGGTGTTTTTCAATGTTTAGGTTGTTGTTGTTTTTCAAAGTTGAGGTTGTTGTTGAATTTGTTGGTGTTTTTCAATGTTGAGGTTGTTGTTGAATTTGTTGGTGTTTTTCAATGTTGAGGTTGTTGTTGTTTTTCAATGTTGAGGTTGTTGTTGAATTTGTTGGTGTTTTTCAATGTTGAGGTTGTTGTTGTTTTTCATTTTGAGGTTGTTGTTGAATTTGTTGGTGTTTTTCAATGTTGAGGTTGTTGTTGTTTTTCAATGTTGAGGTTGTTGTTGAATTTGTTGGTGTTTTTCAATGTTGAGGTTGTTGTTGAATTTGTTGGTGTTTTTCAATGTTGAGGTTGTTGTTATTTTTCAATGTTGAGGTTGTTGTTGAGTTTGTTGGTGTTTTTCAATGTTGAGGTTGATTTTGAATTTGAGGGTGTTTTTCAATTTCGAGGTTGTTGTTGAATTTGTTGGTGTTTTTCAATGTTGAGGTTGTTGTTGTTTTTCAATGTTGAGGTTGTTGTTGAATTTGTTGGTGTTTTTCAAAGTTGAGGTTGTTGTTGAATTTGTTGGTGTTTTTCAATGTTGAGGTTGTTGTTCTTTTTCAATGCTGAGGTTGTTGTTGAATTTGTTGGTGTTTTTCAATGTTGAGGTTGTTGTTGAATTTGTTGATGTTTTTCAATGTTGAGGTTGTTGTTGTTTTTCAATGTTGAGGTTGTTGTTGAATTTATTGGTGTGTTTCAATGTTGAGGTTGTTGTTGTTTTTCAATGTTGAGGTTGTTGTTGAATTTGTTGGTGTTTTTCAATGTTGAGGTTGTTGTTGAATTTGTTGGTGTTTTTCAATGTTGAGGTTGTTGTTGTTTTTCAATGTTGAGGTTGTTGTTGTTTTTCAATGTTGAGTTTGTTGTTGAATTTGTTGGTGTTTTTCAATGTTGAGTTTGTGGTTGAATTTGTTGGTGTTTTTCAATTTCGAGGTTGTTGTTGTTTTTCAATGTTGAGGTTGTTGTTGTATTTGTTGGTGTTTTTCAATTTCGAGGTTGTTGTTGAATTTGTTGGTGTTTTTCAATGTTGAAGTTGTTGTTGAATTTGTTGGTGTTTTTCAATGTTGAGGTTGTTGTTGTTTTTCAATGTTGAGGTTGTTGTTGAATTTGTTGGTGTTTTTCAATGTTGAGGTTGTTGTTGTTTTTCAATGCTGAGGTTGTTGTTGAATTTGTTGGTGTTTTTCAATGTTGAGGTTGTTGTTGAATTTGTTGGTGTTTTTCAATGTTGAGGTTGTTGTTGTTTTTCAATGTTGAGGTTGTTGTTGAATTTGTTGGTGTTTTTCAATGTTGAGGTTGTTGCTGTTTTTCAATGTTGAGGTTGTTGTTGAATTTGTTGGTGTTTTTAAATGTTGAGGTTGTTGTTGAATTTGCTGGTGTTTTGCAATGTTGAGGTGGTTGTTGTTTTTCAATGTTGAGGATGTTGTTGAATTTGTTGGTGTTTTTCAAAGTTGAGGTTGTTGTTGTTTTTCAATGTTGAGGTTGTTGTTGTATTTGTTGGTGTTTTTCAATTTCGAGGTTGTTGTTGAATTTGTTGGTGTTTTTCAATGTTGAAGTTGTTGTTGAATTTGTTGGTGTTTTTCAATGTTGAGGTTGTTGTTGAATTTGTTGGTGTTTTTCAATGATGAGGTTGTTGTTGTTTTTCAATGCTGAGGTTGTTGTTGAATTTGTTGGTGTTTTTCAATGTTGAGGTTGTTGTTGAATTTGTTGGTGTTTTTCAATGTTGAGGTTGTTGTTGTTTTTCAATGTTGAGGTTGTTGTTGAATTTGTTGGTGTTTTTCAATGTTTAGGTTGTTGTTTTTCAAAGTTGAGGTTGTTGTTGAATTTGTTGGTGTTTTTCAATGTTGAGGTTGTTGTTGAATTTGTTGGTGTTTTTCAATGTTGAGGTTGTTGTTGTTTTTCAATGTTGAGGTTGTTGTTGAATTTGTTGGTGTTTTTCAATGTTGAGGTTGTTGTTGAATTTGTTGGTGTTTTTCAATGTTGAGGTTGTTGTTATTTTTCAATGTTGAGGTTGTTGTTGAGTTTGTTGGTGTTTTTCAATGTTGAGGTTGATTTTGAATTTGAGGGTGTTTTTCAATGTCGAGGTTGTTGCTGAATTTGTTGGTGTTTTTCAATGTTGAGGTTGTTGTTGTTTTTCAATGTTGAGGTTGTTGTTGAATTTGTTGGTGTTTTTCAATGTTGAGGTTGTTGTTGAATTTGTTGGTGTTTTTCAATGTTGAGGTTGTTGTTCTTTTTCAATGCTGAGGTTGTTGTTGAATTTGTTGGTGTTTTTCAATGTTGAGGTTGTTGTTGAATTTGTTGATGTTTTTCAATGTTGAGGTTGTTGTTGTTTTTCAATGTTGTGGTTGTTGTTGAAGTTGTTGGTGTTTTTCAATGTTGAGGTTGTTGTTGTTTTTCAATGTTGAGGTTGTTGTTGAATTTGTTGGTGTTTTTCAATGTTGAGGTTGTTGTTGAAATTGTTGGTGTTTTTCAATGTTGAGGTTGTTGTTGTTTTTCAATGTTGAGGTTGTTGTTGAATTTGTTGGTGTTTTTCAATGTAGAGGTTGTTGTTGTTTTTCAATGTTGAGTTTGTTGTTGAATTTGTTGGTGTTTTTCAATGTTGAGTTTGTTGTTGAATCTGTTGGTGTTTTTCAATTTCGAGGTTGTTGTTGAATTTGTTAGTGTTTTTCAATGTTGAGATTGTTGCTGAAATTGTTGGTGTTTTTCAATGTTGAGGTTGTTGTTGAATTTGTTGGTGTTTTTCAATGTTGAGGTTGTTGTTGTTTTTCAATGTTGAGGTTGTTGTTGTATTTGTTGGTGTTTTTCAATTTCGAGGTTGTTGTTGAATTTGTTGCTGTTTTTCAATGTTGAAGTTGTTGTTGAATTTGTTGGTGTTTTTCAATGTTGAGGTTGTTGTTGTTTTTCAATGTTGAGGTTGTTGTTGAATTTGTTGGTGTTTTTCAATGTTGAGGTTGTTGTTGTTTTTCAATGCTGAGGTTGTTGTTGAATTTGTTGGTGTTTTTCAATGTTGAGGTTGTTGTTGAATTTGTTGGTGCTTTTCAATGTTGAGGTTGTTGTTGTTTTTCAATGTTGAGGTTGTTGTTGAATTTGTTGGTGTTTTTCAATGTTTAGGTTGTTGTTGTTTTTCAATGTTGAGGTTGTTGTTGAATTTGTTGGTGTTTTTCAATGTTGAGGTTGTTGTTGAATTTGTTGGTGTTTTTCAATGTTGAGGTTGTTGTTGTTTTTCAATGCTGAGGTTGTTGTTGAATTTGTTGGTGTTTTTCAATGTTGAGTTTGTTGTTGTTTTTCAATGTTGAGGTTGTTGTTGTTTTTCAATGTCGAGGTTGTTGTTGAATTTGTTGGTGTTTTTCAATGTTGAGGTTGTTGTTGCTTTTCAATGTTGAGTTTGTTGTTGAATTTGTTGGTGTTTTTCAATGTTGAGTTTGTTGTTGAATTTGTTGGTGCTTTTCAATTTCGAGGTTGTTGTTAAATTTGTTAGTGTTTTTCAATGTTGAGGTTGTTGTTGAATTTGTTGGTGTTTTTCAATATTGAGGTTGTTGTTGAATTTGTTGGTGTTTTTCAATGTTGAGGTTGTTGTTGTTTTTCAATGTTGAGGTTGTTGTTGTATTTGTTGGTGTTTTTCAATTTCGAGGTTGCTGTTGAATTTGTTGGTGTTTTTCAATGTTGAGGTTGTTGTTGTTTTTCAATGTTGAGGTTGTTGTTGAATTTGTTGGTGTTTTTCAATGTAGAGGTTGTTGTTGAATTTGTTGGTGTTTTTCAATGTTGAGGTTGTTGTTATTTTTCAATGTTGAGGTTGTTGTTGAATTTGTTGATGTTTTTCAATGTTGAGGTTGATTTTGAATTTGAGGGTGTTTTTCAATGTCGAGGTTGTTGTTGAATTTGTTGGTGTTTTTCAATGTTGAGGTTGTTGTTGTTTTTCAATGTTGAGGTTGTTGTTGAATTTGTTGGTGTTTTTCAATGTTGAGGTTGTTGTTGAATTTGTTGGTGTTTTTCAATGTTGAGGTTGTTGTTCTTTTTCAATGCTGAGGTTGTTGTTGAATTTGTTGGTGTTTTTCAATGTTGAGGTTTTTGTTGAATTTGTTGGTGTTTTTCACTGTTGAGGTTGTTGTTGTTTTTCAATGTTGAGGTTGCTGTTGAATTTGTTGGTGTTTTTCAATGTTTAGGTTGTTGTTGTTTTTCAATGTTGAGGTTGTTGTTGAATTTGTTGGTGTTTTTCAATGTTGAGGTTGTTGTTGAATTTGTTGGTGTTTTTCAATGTTGAGGTTGTTGTTGTTTTTCAATGTTGAGGTTGTTGTTGAATTTGTTGGTGTTTTTCAATGTTGAGTTTCTTGTTGTTTTTCAATGTTGAGGTTGTTGTTGTTTTTCAATGTTGAGGTTGTTGTTGAATTTGTTGGTGTTTTTCAATGTTGAGGTTGTTGTTGTTTTTCAATGTTGAGGTTGTTGTTGAATTTGTTGGTGTTTTTCAATGTTGAGACTGTTGTTGAATTTGTTGGTGTTTTTCAATGTTGAGGTTGTTGTTGTTTTTCAATGTTGAGTTTGTTGTTGAATTTGTTGTTGTTTTTCAATGTTGAGTTTGTTGTTGAATTTGTTGGTGTTTTTCAATGTTGAGTTTGTTGTTGTTTTTCAATGTTGAGGTTGTTGTTGTTTTTCAATGTCGAGGTTGTTGTTGAATTTGTTGGTGTTTTTCAATGTTGAGGTTGTTGTTGCTTTTCAATGTTGAGTTTGTTGTTGAATTTGTTGGTGTTTTTCAATGTTGAGTTTGTTGTTGAATTTGTTGGTGCTTTTCAATTTCGAGGTTGTTGTTAAATTTGTTAGTGTTTTTCAATGTTGAGGTTGTTGTTGAATTTGTTGGTGTTTTTCAATATTGAGGTTGTTGTTGAATTTGTTGGTGTTTTTCAATGTTGAGGTTGTTGTTGTTTTTCAATGTTGAGGTTGTTGTTGTATTTGTTGGTGTTTTTCAATTTCGAGGTTGCTGTTGAATTTGTTGGTGTTTTTCAATGTTGAGGTTGTTGTTGTTTTTCAATGTTGAGGTTGTTGTTGAATTTGTTGGTGTTTTTCAATGTAGAGGTTGTTGTTGAATTTGTTGGTGTTTTTCAATGTTGAGGTTGTTGTTATTTTTCAATGTTGAGGTTGTTGTTGAATTTGTTGATGTTTTTCAATGTTGAGGTTGATTTTGAATTTGAGGGTGTTTTTCAATGTCGAGGTTGTTGTTGAATTTGTTGGTGTTTTTCAATGTTGAGGTTGTTGTTGTTTTTCAATGTTGAGGTTGTTGTTGAATTTGTTGGTGTTTTTCAATGTTGAGGTTGTTGTTGAATTTGTTGGTGTTTTTCAATGTTGAGGTTGTTGTTCTTTTTCAATGCTGAGGTTGTTGTTGAATTTGTTGGTGTTTTTCAATGTTGAGGTTTTTGTTGAATTTGTTGGTGTTTTTCACTGTTGAGGTTGTTGTTGTTTTTCAATGTTGAGGTTGCTGTTGAATTTGTTGGTGTTTTTCAATGTTTAGGTTGTTGTTGTTTTTCAATGTTGAGGTTGTTGTTGAATTTGTTGGTGTTTTTCAATGTTGAGGTTGTTGTTGAATTTGTTGGTGTTTTTCAATGTTGAGGTTGTTGTTGTTTTTCAATGTTGAGGTTGTTGTTGAATTTGTTGGTGTTTTTCAATGTTGAGTTTCTTGTTGTTTTTCAATGTTGAGGTTGTTGTTGTTTTTCAATGTTGAGGTTGTTGTTGAATTTGTTGGTGTTTTTCAATGTTGAGGTTGTTGTTGTTTTTCAATGTTGAGGTTGTTGTTGAATTTGTTGGTGTTTTTCAATGTTGAGACTGTTGTTGAATTTGTTGGTGTTTTTCAATGTTGAGGTTGTTGTTGTTTTTCAATGTTGAGTTTGTTGTTGAATTTGTTGGTGTTTTTCAATGTTGAGTTTGTTGTTGAATTTTTTGGTGTTTTTCAATTTCGAGGTTGTTGTTGAATTTGTTAGTGTTTTTCAATGTTGAGGTTGTTGTTGAATTTGTTGGTTTTTTTCAATGTTGAGGTTGTTGTTGAATTTGTTGGTGTTTTTCAATGTTGAGGTTGTTGTTGTTTTTCAATGTTGAGGTTGTTGTTGTATTTGTTGCTGTTTTTCAATTTCGAGGTTGTTGTTGAATTTGTTGGTGTTTTTCAATGTTGAGGTTGTTGTTGTTTTTCAATGCTGAGGTTGTTGTTGAATTTGTTGGTGTTTTTCAATGTTAAGGTTGTTGTTGTTTTTCAATGTTGAGGTTGTTGTTGAATTTGTTGGTGTTTTTCAATGTTGAGGTTGTTGTTGTTTTTCAATGTTGAGGTTGTTGTTGAATTTGTTGGTGTTTTTCAATGTTGAGGTTGTTGTTGAATTTGTTGGTGTTTTTCAATGTTGAGGTTGTTGTTGTTTTTCAATGTTGAGGTTGTTGTTGAATTTGTTGGTGTTTTTCAATGTTGAGTTTGTTGTTGTTTTTCAATGTTGAGGTTGTTGTTGTTTTTCAATGTTGAGGTTGTTGTTGAATTTGTTGGTGTTTTTCAATGTTGAGGTTGTTGTTGTTTTTCAATGTTGAGGTTGTTGTTGAATTTGTTGGTGCTTTTCAATGTTGAGGTTGTTGTTGAAGTTGTTGGTGTTTTTCAATGTTGAGGTTGTTGTTGTTTTTCAATGTTGAGGTTGTTGTTGAATTTATTGGTGTTTTTCAATGTTGAGTTTGTTGTTGAATTTGTTGGTGTTTTTCAATTTCGAGGTTGTTGTTGAATTTGTTGGTGTTTTTCAATGTTGAGGTTGTTGTTGAATTTGTTGGTGTTTTTCAATGTTGAGGTTGTTGTTGAATTTGTTGGTGTTTTTCAATGTTGAGGTTGTTGTGGTTTTTCAATGTTGAGGTTGTTGTTGAATTTGTTGCTGTTTTTCAATGCTGAGTTTGTTGTTGAATTTGTTGGTGTTTTTCAATGTTGAGGTTGTTGTTGTTTTTCAATGTTGAGGTTGTTGTTGAATTTGTTGGTGTTTTTCAATGTTGAGGTTGTTGGTCTTTTTCAATGTTCAGGTTGTTGTTGAATTTGTTGGTGTTTTTCAATGTTGAGGTTGTTGTTGAATTTGTTGGTGTTTTTCAATGTTGAGGTTGTTGTTGTTTTTCAATGTTGAGGTTGTTGTTGAGTTTGTTGGTGTTTTTCAATGTTGAGGTTCTTGATGAATTTGTTGGTGTTTTTCAATGTTGAGGTTGTTGTTGAATTTGTTGGTGTTTTTCAATGCTGAGGTTGTTGTTGTTTTTAAATGTTGGGGTTGTTGTTGAATTTGTTGGTGTTTTTCAATTTTGAGGATGTTTTTGTTTTTCAATGTTGAGGTTGTTGTTGAATTTGTTGGTGTTTTTCCATGATGAGGTTGTTGTTGTTTTTCAAAGTTGAGGTTGTTGTTGAATTTGTTGGTGTTTTTCAATGTCGGGGTTGTTGTTGAATTTGTTGGTGTTTTTCTATGTTGAATTATTTGTTGAATTTGTTGGTGTTTTTCAATGTTGAGGTTGTTGTTTTTCAATGTTGAGGTTGTTGTTGAATTTGTTGGCGTTTTTAAATGTTGAGGTTGTTGTTGAATTTGTTGGTGTTTTTCAATGTTGAGGTTGTTGTTGAATTTGTTGGTGTTTTTCAATGTTGAGGTTGTTGTTGTTTTTCAATGCTGAGGTTGTTGTTGAATTTGTTGGTGTTTTTCAATGTTGAGGTTGTTGTTGAATTTGTTGGTGCTGTTCAATGTTAAAGTTGTTGTTGTTTTTCAATGTTGAGGTTGTTGTTGAATTTGTTGGTGTTTTTCAATGTTTAGGTTGTTGTTGTTTTTCAATGTTGAGGTTGTTGTTGAATTTGTTGGTGTTTTTCAATGTTGAGGTTGTTGTTGAATTTGTTGGTGTTTTTCAATGTTGAGGTTGTTGTTGTTTTTCAATGCTGAGGTTGTTGTTGAATTTGTTGGTGTTTTTCAATGTTGAGTTTGTTGTTGTTTTTCAATGTTGAGGTTGTTGTTGTTTTTCAAAGTCGAGGTTGTTGTTGAATTTGTTGGTGTTTTTCAATGTTGAGGTTGTTGTTGTTTTTCAATGTTGAGTTTGTTGTTGAATTTGTTGGTGTTTTTCAATGTTGAGCTTGTTGTTGAATTTGTTGGTGTTTTTCAATTTCGAGGTTGTTGTTAAATTTGTTAGTGTTTTTCAATGTTGAGGTTGTTGTTGAATTTGTTGGTGTTTTTCAATATTGAGGTTGTTGTTGAATTTGTTGGTGTTTTTCAATGTTGATGTTGTTGTTGTTTTTCAATGTTGAGGTTGTTGTTGTATTTGTTGGTGTTTTTCAATTTCGAGGTTGTTGTTGAATTTGTTGGTGTTTTTCAATGTTGAGGTTGTTGTTGTTTTTCAATGTTGAGGTTGTTGTTGAATTTGTTGGTGTTTTTCAATGTCGAGGTTGTTGTTGAATTTGTTGGTGTTTTTCAATGTTGAGGTTGTTGTTATTTTTCAATGTTGAGGTTGTTGTTGAGTTTGTTGATGTTTTTCAATGTTGAGGTTGATTTTGAATTTGAGGGTGTTTTTCAATGTCGAGGTTGTTGTTGAATTTGTTGGTGTTTTTCAATGTTGAGGTTGTTGTTGTTTTTCAATGTTGAGGTTGTTGTTGAATTTGTTGGTGTTTTTCAATGTTGAGGTTGTTGTTGAATTTGTTGGTGTTTTTCAATGTTGAGGTTGTTGTTCTTTTTCAATGCTGAGGTTGTTGTTGAATTTGTTGGTGTTTTTCAATGTTGAGGTTTTTGTTGAATTTGTTGGTGTTTTTCACTGTTGAGGTTGTTGTTGTTTTTCAATGTTGAGGTTGCTGTTGAATTTGTTGGTGTTTTTCAATGTTTAGGTTGTTGTTGTTTTTCAATGTTGAGGTTGTTGTTGAATTTGTTGGTGTTTTTCAATGTTGAGGTTGTTGTTGAATTTGTTGGTGTTTTTCAATGTTGAGGTTGTTGTTGTTTTTCAATGTTGAGGTTGTTGTTGAATTTGTTGGTGTTTTTCAATGTTGAGTTTGTTGTTGTTTTTCAATGTTGAGGTTGTTGTTGTTTTTCAATGTTGAGGTTGTTGTTGAATTTGTTGGTGTTTTTCAATGTTGAGGTTGTTGTTGTTTTTCAATGTTGAGGTTGTTGTTGAATTTGTTGGTGTTTTTCAATGTTGAGACTGTTGTTGAATTTGTTGGTGTTTTTCAATGTTGAGGTTGTTGTTGTTTTTCAATGTTGAGTTTGTTGTTGAATTTGTTGGTGTTTTTCAATGTTGAGTTTGTTGTTGAATTTTTTGGTGTTTTTCAATTTCGAGGTTGTTGTTGAATTTGTTAGTGTTTTTCAATGTTGAGGTTGTTGTTGAATTTGTTGGTGTTTTTCAATGTTGAGGTTGTTGTTGAATTTGTTGGTGTTTTTCAATGTTGAGGTTGTTGTTGTTTTTCAATGTTGAGGTTGTTGTTGTATTTGTTGCTGTTTTTCAATTTCGAGGTTGTTGTTGAATTTGTTGGTGTTTTTCAATGTTGAGGTTGTTGTTGTTTTTCAATGCTGAGGTTGTTGTTGAATTTGTTGGTGTTTTTCAATGTTGAGGTTGTTGTTGTTTTTCAATGTTGAGGTTGTTGTTGAATTTGTTGGTGTTTTTCAATGTTGAGGTTGTTGTTGTTTTTCAATGTTGAGGTTGTTGTTGAATTTGTTGGTGTTTTTCAATGTTGAGGTTGTTGTTGAATTTGTTGGTGTTTTTCAATGTTGAGGTTGTTGTTGTTTTTCAATGTTGAGGTTGTTGTTGAATTTGTTGGTGTTTTTCAATGTTGAGTTTGTTGTTGTTTTTCAATGTTGAGGTTGTTGTTGTTTTTCAATGTTGAGGTTGTTGTTGAATTTGTTGGTGTTTTTCAATGTTGAGGTTGTTGTTGTTTTTCAATGTTGAGGTTGTTGTTGAATTTGTTGGTGCTTTTCAATGTTGAGGTTGTTGTTGAAATTGTTGGTGTTTTTCAATGTTGAGGTTGTTGTTGTTTTTCAATGTTGAGGTTGTTGTTGAATTTATTGGTGTTTTTCAATGTTGAGTTTGTTGTTGAATTTGTTGGTGTTTTTCAATTTCGAGGTTGTTGTTGAATTTGTTGGTGTTTTTCAATGTTGAGGTTGTTGTTGAATTTGTTGGTGTTTTTCAATGTTGAGGTTGTTGTTGAATTTGTTGGTGTTTTTCAATGTTGAGGTTGTTGTTTTTCAATGTTGAGGTTGTTGTTGAATTTGTTGTTGTTTTTCAATGCTGAGTTTGTTGTTGAATTTGTTGGTGTTTTTCAATGTTGAGGTTGTTGTTGTTTTTCAATGTTGAGGTTGTTGTTGAATTTGTTGGTGTTTTTCAATGTTGAGGTTGTTGGTCTTTTTCAATGTTCAGGTTGTTGTTGAATTTGTTGGTGTTTTTGAATGTTGAGGTTGTTGTTGAATTTGTTGGTGTTTTTCAATGTTGAGGTTGTTGTTTTTCAATGTTGAGGTTGTTGTTGAGTTTGTTGGTGTTTTTCAATGTTGAGGTTCTTGATGAATTTGTTGGTGTTTTTCAATGTTGAGGTTGTTGTTGAATTTGTTGGTGTTTTTCAATGCTGAGGTTGTTGTTGTTTTTAAATGTTGGGGTTGTTGTTGAATTTGTTGGTGTTTTTCAATTTTGAGGATGTTTTTGTTTTTCAATGTTGAGGTTGTTGTTGAATTTGTTGGTGTTTTTCCATGATGAGGTTGTTGTTGTTTTTCAAAGTTGAGGTTGTTGTTGAATTTGTTGGTGTTTTTCAATGTCGGGGTTGTTGTTGAATTTGTTGGTGTTTTTCTATGTTGAATTTTTTGTTGAATTTGTTGGTGTTTTTCAATGTTGAGGTTGTTGTTTTTCAATGTTGAGGTTGTTGTTGAATTTGTTGGCGTTTTTAAATGTTGAGGTTGTTGTTGAATTTGTTGGTGTTTTCAATGTTGAGGTTTTTGTTGAATTTGTTGTTGTTTTTCAATGTTGAGGTTGTTGTTGTTTTTCAATGTTGAGGTTGTTGTTGAATTTGATGGTGTTTTTCAATGTCGACGTTGTTGTTGAATTTGTTGGTGTTTTTCAATGTTGAAGTTGTTGTTGAATTTGTTGGTGTTTTTCAATGTTGAGGTTGTTGCTGTTTTTCAATGTTGAGGTTGTTGTTGAATTTGTTCGTGTTTTTCAATGTTGAGATTGTTGTTGTTTTTCAATGTTGAGGTTGTTGTTGAAATTGTTGGTGTTTTTAAATGTTGAGGTTGCTGTTGAATTTGTTGGTGTTTTTCAATGTTGAGGTTGTTGTTGTTTTTCAATTTTGAGGTTGTTGTTGAATTTGTTTTTGTTTTTCAATGTTGAGGTTGTTGTTGAATTTGTTGGTGTTTTCAATTTCGAGGTTGTTGTTGAATTGGTTGGTGTTTTTCAATGTTGAAGTTGTTGTTGAATTTGTTGGTGTTTTTCAATGTTGAGGTTGTTGTTGTTTTTCAATGTTGAGGTTGTTGTTGAATTTGTTGGTGTTTTTCAATGTTGAGGTTGTTGTTGTTTTTCAATGCTGAGGTTGTTGTTGAATTTGTTGGTGTTTTTCTATGCTGAGGTTGTTGTTGAATTTGTTGGTGTTTTTCAATGTTGAGGTTGTTGTTGTTTTTCAATGTTGAGGTTGTTGTTGAATTTGTTGGTGTTTTTCAATGTTGAGATTGTTGTTGTTTTTCAATGTTGAGGTTGTTGTTGAATTTGTTGGTGTTTTTCAATGTTGAGGTTGTTGTTGAATTTGTTGGTGTTTTTCAATGTTGAGGTTGTTGTTGTTTTTCAATGTTGAGGTTATTGTTGGATTTGTTGGTGTTTTTCAATGTTGAGGTTGTTGTTGTTTTTCAATGTTGAGGTTGTTGTTGAATTTGTTGGTGTTTTTCAATGTTGAGTTTGTTGTTGTTTTTCAATGTTGAGGTTGTTGTTGAATTTGTTGGTGTTTTTCAATGTTGAGGTTGTTGTTGTTTTTCAATGTTGAGGTTGTTGTTGAATTTGTTGGTGTTTTTCAATGTTGAGGTTGTTGTTGTTTTTCAATGTTGAGGTTGTTGTTGAATTTGTTGGTGTTTTTCAATGTTGAGGTTGTTGTTGAATTTGTTGGTGTTTTTCAATGATGAGGTTGTTGTTGCTTTTCAATTTTGAGGTTGTTGAATTTGTGGGTGTTTTTCAATCTTGAGTTTGTTGTTGAATTTGTTGGTGTTTTTCAATGTTGATGTTGTTGTTGAAGTTGTTGGTGTTTTTCAATGTTGAGGTTGTTGTTATTTTTGAATGTTGAGGTTGTTGTTGAGTTTGTTAGTGTTTTTCAATGTTGAGGTTGTTGTTGAATTTGTTGGTGTTTTTCAATGTTGAGGTTGTTTTTGAATTTGTTGGTGTTTTTCAATGTTGAGGTTGTTGTTGTTTTTAAATGTTGAGGTTGTTGTTGAATTTGTTGGTGTTTTTTCAATTTTGAGGGTGTTGGTGTTGTTCAATGTTGAGGTTGATTTTGAATTTGAGGGTGTTTTTCAATGTCGAGGTTGTTGTTGAATTTGTTGGTGTTTTTCAATGTTGAGGTTGTTGTTGTTTTTCAATGTTGAGGTTGTTGTTGAATTTGTTGGTGTTTTTCAATGTTGAGGTTGTTGCCGTTTTTCAATGTTGAGGTTGTTGTTGAATTTGTTGGTGTTTTTCAATGTTGAGGTTGTTGGTGTTTTTCAATGTTCAGGTTGTTGTTGAATTTGTTGGTGTTTTTCAATGTTGAGGTTGTTGTTGAATTTGTTGGTGTTTTTCAATGTTGAGGTTGTTGTTGTTTTTCAATGTTGAGGTTGTTGTTGTTGAGTTTGTTGGTGTTTTTCAATGTTGAGGTTCTTGATGAATTTGTTGGTGTTTTTCAATGTTGAGGTTGTTGTTGAATTTGTTGGTGTCTTTCAATGCTGAGGTTGTTGTTGTTTTTAAATGTTGGGGTTGTTGTTGAATTTGTTGGTGTTTTTCAATTTTGAGGATGTTTTTGTTTTTCAATGTTGAGGTTGTTGTTGAATTTGTTGGTGTTTTTCCATGATGAGGTTGTTGTTGTTTTTCAAAGTTGAGGTTGTTGTTGAATTTGTTGGTGTTTTTCAATGTCGGGGTTGTTGTTGAATTTGTTGGTGTTTTTCTATGTTGAATTTTTTGTTGAATTTGTTGGTGTTTTTCAATGTTGAGGTTGTTGTTTTTCAATGTTGAGGTTGTTGTTGAATTTGTTGGCGTTTTTAAATGTTGAGGTTGTTGTTGAATTTGTTGGTGTTTTCAATGTTGAGGTTTTTGTTGAATTTGTTGGTCTTTTTCAAAATTTGAGGTTGTTGTTGTTTTTCAATGTTGAGGTTGTTGTTGAATTTGATGGTGTTTTTCAATGTCGACTTTGTTGTTGAATTTGTTGGTGTTTTTCAATGTTGAAGTTGTTGTTGAATTTGTTGGTGTTTTTCAATGTTGAGGTTGTTGATGTTTTTCAATGTTGAGGTTGTTGTTGAATTTGTTCGTGTTTTTCAATGTTGAGATTGTTGTTGTTTTTCAATGTTGAGGTTGTTGTTGAAATTGTTGGTGTTTTTAAATGTTGAGGTTGCTGTTGAATTTGTTGGTGTTTTTCAATGTTGAAGTTGTTGTTGTTTTTCAATTTTGAGGTTGTTGTTGAATTTGTTTTTGTTTTTCAATGTTGAGGTTGTTGTTGAATTTGTTGGTGTTTTTCAATTTCGAGGTTGTTGTTGAATTGGTTGGTGTTTTTCAATGTTGAAGTTTTGTTGAATTTGTTGGTGTTTTTCAATGTTGAGGTTTTTGTTGTTTTTCAATGTTGAGGTTGTTGTTGAATTTGTTGGTGTTTTTCAATGTTGAGGTTGTTGTTGTTTTTCAATGCTGAGGTTGTTGTTGAATTTGTTGGTGTTTTTCTATGCTGAGGTTGTTGTTGAATTTGTTGGTGTTTTTCAATGTTGAGGTTGTTGTTGTTTTTCAATGTTGAGGTTGTTGTTGAATTTGTTGGTGTTTTTCAATGTTGAGGTTGTTGTTGTTTTTCATTGTTGAGGTTGTTGTTGAATTTGTTGGTGTTTTTCAATGTTGAGGTTGTTGTTGAATTTGTTGGTGTTTTTCAATGTTGAGGTTGTTGTTGTTTTTCAATGTTGAGGTTATTGTTGGATTTGTTGGTGTTTTTCAATGTTGAGGTTGTTGTTGTTTTTCAATGTTGAGGTTGTTGTTGAATTTGTTGGTGTTTTTCAATGTTGAGTTTGTTGTTGTTTTTCAATGTTGAGGTTGTTGTTGAATTTGTTGGTGTTTTTCAATTTTGAGGTTGTTGTTGTTTTTCAATGTTGAGGTTGTTGTTGAATTTGTTGGTGTTTTTCAATGTTGAGGTTGTTATTGTTTTTCAATGTTGAGGTTGTTGTTGAATTTGTTGGTGTTTTTCAATGTTGAGGTTGTTGTTGAATTTGTTGGTGTTTTTCAATGATGAGGTTGTTGTTGCTTTTCAATTTTGAGGTTGTTGAATTTGTGGGTGTTTTTCAATCTTGAGTTTGTTGTTCAATTTGTTGGTGTTTTTCAATGTTGATGTTGTTGTTGAAGTTGTTGGTGTTTTTCAATGTTGAGGTTGTTGTTATTTTTCAATGTTGAGGTTGTTGTTGACTTTGCTAGTGTTTTTCAATGTTGAGGTTGTTGTTGAATTTGTTGGTGTTTTTCAATGTTGAGGTTGTTTTTGAATTTGTTGGTGTTTTTCAATGTTGAGGTTGTTGTTGTTTTTAAATGTTGAGGTTGTTGTTGAATTTGTTGGTGTTTTTTCAATTTTGAGGTTGTTGGTGTTGTTCAATGTTGAGGTTGATTTTGAATTTGACGGTTTTTTTCAATGTCGAGGTTGTTGTTGAATTTGTTGGTGTTTTTCAATGTTGAGGTTGTTGTTGTTTTTCAATGTTGAGGTTGTTGTTGAATTTGTTGGTGTTTTTCAATGTTGAGGTTGTTGCCGTTTTTCAATGTTGAGGTTGTTGTTGAATTTGTTGGTGTTTTTAAATGTTGACGTTGTTGTTGAATTTGCTGGTGTTTTGCAATGTTGAGGTGGTTGTTGTTTTTCAATGTTGAGGATGTTGTTGAATTTGTTGGTGTTTTTCAATGTTGAGGTTGTAGTTGTTTTTCAATGTTGAGGTTGTTGTTGTATTTGTTGGTGTTTTTCAATTTCGAGGTTGTTGTTGAATTTGTTGGTGTTTTTCAATGTTGAAGTTGTTGTTGAATTTGTTGGTGTTTTTCAATGTTGAGGTTGTTGTTGTTTTTCAATGTTGAGGTTGTTGTTGAATTTGTTGGTGTTTTTCAATGTTGAGGTTGTTGTTGTTTTTCAATGCTGAGGTTGTTGTTGAATTTGTTGGTGTTTTTCAATGTTGAGGTTGTTGTTGAATTTGTTGGTGTTTTTCAATGTTGAGGTTGTTGTTGTTTTTCAATGTTGAGGTTGTTGTTGAATTTGTTGGTGTTTTTCAATGTTTAGGTTGTTGTTGTTTTTCAAAGTTGAGGTTGTTGTTGAATTTGTTGGTGTTTTTCAATGTTGAGGTTGTTGTTGAATTTGTTGGTGTTTTTCAATGTTGAGGTTGTTGTTGTTTTTCAATGTTGAGGTTGTTGTTGAATTTGTTGGTGTTTTTCAATGTTGAGGTTGTTGTTGTTTTTCATTTTGAGGTTGTTGTTGAATTTGTTGGTGTTTTTCAATGTTGAGGTTGTTGTTGTTTTTCAATGTTGAGGTTGTTGTTGAATTTGTTGGTGTTTTTCAATGTTGAGGTTGTTGTTGAATTTGTTGGTGTTTTTCAATGTTGAGGTTGTTGTTATTTTTCAATGTTGAGGTTGTTGTTGAGTTTGTTGGTGTTTTTCAATGTTGAGGTTGATTTTGAATTTGAGGGTGTTTTTGAATTTCGAGGTTGTTGTTGAATTTGTTGGTGTTTTTCAATGTTGAGGTTGTTGTTGTTTTTCAATGTTGAGGTTGTTGTTGATTTTGTTGGTGTTTTTCAATGTTGAGGTTGTTGTTGAATTTGTTGGTGTTTTTCAATGTTGAGGTTGTTGTTCTTTTTCAATGCTGAGGTTGTTGTTGAATTTGTTGGTGTTTTTCAATGTTGAGGTTGTTGTTGAATTTGTTGATGTTTTTCAATGTTGAGGTTGTTGTTGTTTTTCAATGTTGAGGTTGTTGTTGAATTTGTTGGTGTGTTTCAATGTTGAGGTTGTTGTTGTTTTTCAATGTTGAGGTTGTTGTTGAATTTGTTGGTGTTTTTCAATGTTGAGGTTGTTGTTGAATTTGTTGGTGTTTTTCAATGTTGAGGTTGTTGCTGTTTTTCAATGTTGAGGTTGTTGTTGAATTTGTTCGTGTTTTTCAATGTTGAGATTGTTGTTGTTTTTCAATGTTGAGGTTGTTGTTGAAATTGTTGGTGTTTTTAAATGTTGAGGTTGCTGTTGAATTTGTTGGTGTTTTTCAATGTTGAAGTTGTTGTTGTTTTTCAATTTTGAGGTTGTTGTTGAATTTGTTTTTGTTTTTCAATGTTGAGGTTGTTGTTGAATTTGTTGGTGTTTTTCAATTTCGAGGTTGTTGTTGAATTGGTTGGTGTTTTTCAATGTTGAAGTTGTTGTTGAATTTGTTGGTGTTTTTCAATGTTGAGGTTGTTGTTGTTTTTCAATGTTGAGGTTGTTGTTGAATTTGTTGGTGTTTTTCAATGTTGAGGTTGTTGTTGTTTTTCAATGCTGAGGTTGTTGTTGAATTTGTTGGTGTTTTTCTATGCTGAGGTTGTTGTTGAATTTGTTGGTGTTTTTCAATGTTGAGGTTGTTGTTGTTTTTCAATGTTGAGGTTGTTGTTGAATTTGTTGGTCTTTTTCAATGTTGAGGTTGTTTTTGTTTTTCATTGTTGAGGTTGTTGTTGAATTTGTTGGTGTTTTTCAATGTTGAGGTTGTTGTTGAATTTGTTGGTGTTTTTCAATGTTGAGGTTGTTGTTGTTTTTCAATGTTGAGGTTATTGTTGGATTTGTTGGTGTTTTTCAATGTTGAGGTTGTTGTTGTTTTTCAATGTTGAGGTTGTTGTTGAATTTGTTGGTGTTTTTCAATGTTGAGTTTGTTGTTGTTTTTCAATGTTGAGGTTGTTGTTGAATTTGTTGGTGTTTTTCAATTTTGAGGTTGTTGTTGTTTTTCAATGTTGAGGTTGTTGTTGAATTTGTTGGTGTTTTTCAATGTTGAGGTTGTTATTGTTTTTCAATGTTGAGGTTGTTGTTGAATTTGTTGGTGTTTTTCAATGTTGAGGTTGTTGTTGAATTTGTTGGTGTTTTTCAATGATGAGGTTGTTGTTGCTTTTCAATTTTGAGGTTGTTGAATTTGTGGGTGTTTTTCAATCTTGAGTTTGTTGTTCAATTTGTTGGTGTTTTTCAATGTTGATGTTGTTGTTGAAGTTGTTGGTGTTTTTCAATGTTGAGGTTGTTGTTATTTTTCAATGTTGAGGTTGTTGTTGAGTTTGTTAGTGTTGTTCAATGTTGAGGTTGTTGTTGAATTTGTTGGTGTTTTTCAATGTTGAGGTTGTTTTTGAATTTGTTGGTGTTTTTCAATGTTGAGGTTGTTGTTGTTTTTAAATGTTGAGGTTGTTGTTGAATTTGTTGGTGTTTTTTCAATTTTGAGGTTGTTGGTGTTGTTCAATGTTGAGGTTGATTTTGAATTTGACGGTTTTTTTTCAATGTCGAGGTTGTTGTTGAATTTGTTGGTGTTTTTCAATGTTGAGGTTGTTGTTGTTTTTCAATGTTGAGGTTGTTGTTGAATTTGTTGGTGTTTTTCAATGTTGAGGTTGTTGCCGTTTTTCAATGTTGAGGTTGTTGTTGAATTTGTTGGTTTTTTTAAATGTTGACGTTGTTGTTGAATTTGCTGGTGTTTTGCAATGTTGAGGTGGTTGTTGTTTTTCAATGTTGAGGATGTTGTTGAATTTGTTGGTGTTTTTCAATGTTGAGGTTGTAGTTGTTTTTCAATGTTGAGGTTGTTGTTGTATTTGTTGGTGTTTTTCAATTTCGAGGTTGTTGTTGAATTTGTTGGTGTTTTTCAATGTTGAAGTTGTTGCTGAATTTGTTGGTGTTTTTCAATGTTGAGGTTGTTGTTGTTTTTCAATGTTGAGGTTGTTGTTGAATTTGTTGGTGTTTTTCAATGTTGAGGTTGTTGTTGTTTTTCAATGCTGAGGTTGTTGTTGAATTTGTTGGTGTTTTTCAATGTTGAGGTTGTTGTTGAATTTGTTGGTGTTTTTCAATGTTGAGGTTGTTGTTGTTTTTCAATGTTGAGGTTGTTGTTGAATTTGTTGGTGTTTTTCAATGTTTAGGTTGTTGTTGTTTTTCAAAGTTGAGGTTGTTGTTGAATTTGTTGGTGTTTTTCAATGTTGAGGTTGTTGTTGAATTTGTTGGTGTTTTTCAATGTTGAGGTTGTTGTTGTTTTTCAATGTTGAGGTTGTTGTTGAATTTGTTGGTGTTTTTCAATGTTGAGGTTGTTGTTGTTTTTCATTTTGAGGTTGTTGTTGAATTTGTTGGTGTTTTTCAATGTTGAGGTTGTTGTTGTTTTTCAATGTTGAGGTTGTTGTTGAATTTGTTGGTGTTTTTCAATGTTGAGGTTGTTGTTGAATTTGTTGGTGTTTTTCAATGTTGAGGTTGTTGTTATTTTTCAATGTTGAGGTTGTTGTTGAGTTTGTTGGTGTTTTTCAATGTTGAGGTTGATTTTGAATTTGAGGGTGTTTTTCAATTTCGAGGTTGTTGTTGAATTTGTTGGTGTTTTTCAATGTTGAGGTTGTTGTTGTTTTTCAATGTTGAGGTTGTTGTTGAATTTGTTGGTGTTTTTCAATGTTGAGGTTGTTGTTGAATTTGTTGGTGTTTTTCAATGTTGAGGTTGTTGTTCTTTTTCAATGCTGAGGTTGTTGTTGAATTTGTTGGTGTTTTTCAATGTTGAGGTTGTTGTTGAATTTGTTGATGTTTTTCAATGTTGAGGTTGTTGTTGTTTTTCAATGTTGAGGTTGTTGTTGAATTTGTTGGTGTGTTTCAATGTTGAGGTTGTTGTTGTTTTTCAATGTTGAGGTTGTTGTTGAATTTGTTGGTGTTTTTCAATGTTGAGGTTGTTGTTGAATTTGTTGGTTTTTTTCAATGTTGAGGTTGTTGTTGTTTTTCAATGTTGAGGTTGTTGTTGAATTTGTTGGTGTTTTTCAATGTAGAGGTTCATGTTGTTTTTCAATGTTGAGTTTGTTGTTGAATTTGTTGGTGTTTTTCAATGTTGAGTTTGTGGTTGAATTTGTTGGTGTTTTTCAATTTCGAGGTTGTTGTTGTTTTTCAATGTTGAGGTTGTTGTTGTATTTGTTGGTGTTTTTCAATTTCGAGGTTGTTGTTGAATTTGTTGGTGTTTTTCAATGTTGAAGTTGTTGTTGAATTTGTTGGTGTTTTTCAATGTTGAGGTTGTTGTTGTTTTTCAATGTTGAGGTTGTTGTTGAATTTGTTGGTGTTTTTCAATGTTGAGGTTGTTGTTGTTTTTCAATGCTGAGGTTGTTGAATTTGTTGGTGTTTTTCAATGCTGAGGTTGTTGAATTTGTTGGTGTTTTTCAATGTTGAGGTTGTTGTTGAATTTGTTGGTGTTTTTCAATGTTGAGGTTGTTGTTGTTTTTCAATGTTGAGGTTGTTGTTGAATTTGTTGGTGTTTTTCAATGTTGAGGTTGTTGCTATTTTTCAATGTTGAGGTTGTTGTTGAATTTGTTGGTGTTTTTCAATGTTGAGGTTGTTGTTGTTTTTCAATGCTGAGGTTGTTGTTGAATTTGTTGGTGTTTTTCAATGTTGAGGTTGTTGTTGAATTTGTTGGTGTTTTTCAATGTTGAGGTTGTTGTTGTTTTTCAATGTTGAGGTTGTTGTTGAATTTGTTGGTGTTTTTCAATGTTTAGGTTGTTGTTGTTTTTCAAAGTTGAGGTTGTTGTTGAATTTGTTGATGTTTTTCAATGTTGAGGTTGTTGTTGAATTTGTTGGTGTTTTTCAATGTTGAGGTTGTTGTTGTTTTTCAATGTTGAGGTTGTTGTTGAATTTGTTGGTGTTTTTCAATGTTGAGGTTGTTGTTGTTTTTCATTTTGAGGTTGTTGTTGAATTTGTTGGTGTTTTTCAATGTTGAGGTTGTTGTTGTTTTTCAATGTTGAGGTTGTTGTTGAATTTGTTGGTGTTTTTCAATGTTGAGGTTGTTGTTGAATTTGTTGGTGTTTTTCAATGTTGAGGTTGTTGTTATTTTTCAATGTTGAGGTTGTTGTTGAGTTTGTTGGTGTTTTTCAATGTTGAGGTTGATTTTGAATTTGAGGGTGTTTTTCAATTTCGAGGTTGTTGTTGAATTTGTTGGTGTTTTTCAATGTTGAGGTTGTTGTTGTTTTTCAATGTTGAGGTTGTTGTTGAATTTGTTGGTGTTTTTCAATGTTGAGGTTGTTGTTGAATTTGTTGGTGTTTTTCAATGTTGAGGTTGTTGTTCTTTTTCAATGCTGAGGTTGTTGTTGAATTTGTTGGTGTTTTTCAATGTTGAGGTTGTTGTTGAATTTGTTGATGTTTTTCAATGTTGAGGTTGTTGTTGTTTTTCAATGTTGAGGTTGTTGTTGAATTTGTTGGTGTGTTTCAATGTTGAGGTTGTTGTTGTTTTTCAATGTTGAGGTTGTTGTTGAATTTGTTGGTGTTTTTCAATGTTGAGGTTGTTGTTGAATTTGTTGGTTTTTTTCAATGTTGAGGTTGTTGTTGTTTTTCAATGTTGAGGTTGTTGTTGAATTTGTTGGTGTTTTTCAATGTAGAGGTTCATGTTGTTTTTCAATGTTGAGTTTGTTGTTGAATTTGTTGGTGTTTTTCAATGTTGAGTTTGTGGTTGAATTTGTTGGTGTTTTTCAATTTCGAGGTTGTTGTTGTTTTTCAATGTTGAGGTTGTTGTTGTATTTGTTGGTGTTTTTCAATTTCGAGGTTGTTGTTGAATTTGTTGGTGTTTTTCAATGTTGAAGTTGTTGTTGAATTTGTTGGTGTTTTTCAATGTTGAGGTTGTTGTTGTTTTTCAATGTTGAGGTTGTTGTTGAATTTGTTGGTGTTTTTCAATGTTGAGGTTGTTGTTGTTTTTCAATGCTGAGGTTGTTGAATTTGTTGGTGTTTTTCAATGCTGAGGTTGTTGAATTTGTTGGTGTTTTTCAATGTTGAGGTTGTTGTTGAATTTGTTGGTGTTTTTCAATGTTGAGGTTGTTGTTGTTTTTCAATGTTGAGGTTGTTGTTGAATTTGTTGGTGTTTTTCAATGTTGAGGTTGTTGCTATTTTTCAATGTTGAGGTTGTTGTTGAATTTGTTGGTGTTTTTAAATGTTGAGGTTGTTGTTGAATTTGCTGGTGTTTTGCAATGTTGAGGTGGTTGTTGTTTTTCAATGTTGAGGATGTTGTTGAATTTGTTGGTGTTTTTCAATGTTGAGGTTGTTGTTGTTTTTCAATGTTGAGGTTGTTGTTGTATTTGTTGGTGTTTTTCAATTTCGAGGTTGTTGTTGAATTTGTTGGTGTTTTTCAATGTTGAAGTTGTTGTTGAATTTGTTGGTGTTTTTCAATGTTGAGGTTGTTGTTGTTTTTCAATGTTGAGGTTGTTGTTGAATTTGTTGGTGTTTTTCAATGTTGAGGTTGTTGTTGTTTTTCAATGCTGAGGTTGTTGTTGAATTTGTTGGTGTTTTTCAATGTTGAGGTTGTTGTTGAATTTGTTGGTGTTTTTCAATGTTGAGGTTGTTGTTGTTTTTCAATGTTGAGGTTGTTGTTGAATTTGTTGGTGTTTTTCAATGTTTAGGTTGTTGTTGTTTTTCAAAGTTGAGGTTGTTGTTGAATTTGTTGGTGTTTTTCAATGTTGAGGTTGTTGTTGAATTTGTTGGTGTTTTTCAATGTTGTGGTTGTTGTTGTTTTTCAATGTGAGGTTGTTGTTGAATTTGTTGGTGTTTTTCAATGTTGAGGTTGTTGTTGAATTTGTTGGTGTTTTTCAATGTTGAGGTTGTTGTTATTTTTCAATGTTGAGGTTGTTGTTGAGTTTGTTGGTGTTTTTCAATGTTTAGGTTGATTTTGAATTTGAGGGTGTTTTTCAATGTCGAGGTTGTTGTTGAATTTGTTGGTGTTTTTCAATGTTGAGGTTGTTGTTGTTTTTCAATGTTGAGGTTGTTGTTGAATTTGTTGGTGTTTTTCAATGTTGAGGTTGTTGTTGAATTTGTTGGTGTTTTTCAATGTTGAGGTTGTTGTTCTTTTTCAATGCTGAGGTTGTTGTTGAATTTGTTGCTGTTTTTCAATGTTGAGGTTGTTGTTGAATTTGTTGATGTTTTTCAATGTTGAGGTTGTTGTTGTTTTTCAATGTTGTGGTTGTTGTTGAATTTGTTGGTGTTTTTCAATGTTGAGGTTGTTGTTGTTTTTCAATGTTGAGGTTGTTGTTGAATTTGTTGGTGTTTTTCAATGTTGAGGTTGTTGTTGAAATTGTTGGTGTTTTTCAATGTTGAGGTTGTTGTTGTTTTTCAATGTTGAGGTTGTTGTTGAATTTGTTGGTGTTTTTCAATGTAGAGGTTGTTGTTGTTTTTCAATGTTGAGTTTGTTGTTGAATTTGTTGGTGTTTTTCAATGTTGAGTTTGTTGTTGAATTTGTTGGTGTTTTTCAATTTCGAGGTTGTTGTTGAATTTGTTAGTGTTTTTCAATGTTGAGATTGTTGCTGAAATTGTTGGTGTTTTTCAATGTTGAGGTTGTTGTTGAATTTGTTGGTGTTTTTCAATGTTGAGGTTGTTGTTGTTTTTCAATGTTGAGGTTGTTGTTGTATTTGTTGGTGTTTTTCAATTTCGAGGTTGTTGTTGAATTTGTTGGGGTTTTTCAATGTTGAAGTTGTTGTTGAATTTGTTGGTGTTTTTCAATGTTGAGGTTGTTGTTGTTTTTCAATGTTGAGGTTGTTGTTGAATTTGTTGGTGTTTTTCAATGTTGAGGTTGTTGTTGTTTTTCAATGCTGAGGTTGTTGTTGAATTTGTTGGTGTTTTTCAATGTTGAGGTTGTTGTTGAATTTGTTGGTGCTTTTCAATGTTGAGGTTGTTGTTGTTTTTCAATGTTGAGGTTGTTGTTGAATTTGTTGGTGTTTTTCAATGTTTAGGTTGTTGTTGTTTTTCAATGTTGAGGTTGTTGTTGAATTTGTTGGTGTTTTTCAATGTTGAGGTTGTTGTTGAATTTGTTGGTGTTTTTCAATGTTGAGGTTGTTGTTGTTTTTCAATGCTGAGGTTGTTGTTGAATTTGTTGGTGTTTTTCAATGTTGAGTTTGTTGTTGTTTTTCAATGTTGAGGTTGTTGTTGTTTTTCAATGTCGAGGTTGTTGTTGAATTTGTTGGTGTTTTTCAATGTTGAGGTTGTTGTTGTTTTTCAATGTTGAGTTTGTTGTTGAATTTGTTGGTGTTTTTCAATGTTGAGTTTGTTGTTGAATTTGTTGGTGTTTTTCAATTTCGAGGTTGTTGTTAAATTTGTTAGTGTTTTTCAATGTTGAGGTTGTTGTTGAATTTGTTGGTGTTTTTCAATATTGAGGTTGTTGTTGAATTTGTTGGTGTTTTTCAATGTTGAGGTTGTTGTTGTTTTTCAATGTTGAGGTTGTTGTTGTATTTGTTGGTGTTTTTCAATTTCGAGGTTGTTGTTGAATTTGTTGGTGTTTTTCAATGTTGAGGTTGTTGTTGTTTTTCAATGTTGAGGTTGTTGTTGAATTTGTTGGTGTTTTTCAATGTAGAGGTTGTTGTTGAATTTGTTGGTGTTTTTCAATGTTGAGGTTGTTGTTATTTTTCAATGTTGAGGTTGTTGTTGAGTTTGTTGATGTTTTTCAATGTTGAGGTTGATTTTGAATTTGAGGGTGTTTTTCAATGTCGAGGTTGTTGTTGAATTTGTTGGTGTTTTTCAATGTTGAGGTTGTTGTTGTTTTTCAATGTTGAGGTTGTTGTTGAATTTGTTGGTGTTTTTCAATGTTGAGGTTGTTGTTGAATTTGTTGGTGTTTTTCAATGTTGAGGTTGTTGTTCTTTTTCAATGCTGAGGTTGTTGTTGAATTTGTTGGTGTTTTTCAATGTTGAGGTTTTTGTTGAATTTGTTGGTGTTTTTCACTGTTGAGGTTGTTGTTGTTTTTCAATGTTGAGGTTGCTGTTGAATTTGTTGGTGTTTTTCAATGTTTAGGTTGTTGTTGTTTTTCAATGTTGAGGTTGTTGTTGAATTTGTTGGTGTTTTTCAATGTTGAGGTTGTTGTTGAATTTGTTGGTGTTTTTCAATGTTGAGTTTGTTGTTGTTTTTCAATGTTGAGGCTGTTGTTGTTTTTCAATGTTGAGGTTGTTGTTGAATTTGTTGGTGTTTTTCAATGTTGAGGTTGTTGTTGTTTTTCAATGTTGAGGTTGTTGTTGAATTTGTTGGTGTTTTTCAATGTTGAGACTGTTGTTGAATTTGTTGGTGTTTTTCAATGTTGAGGTTGTTGTTGTTTTTCAATGTTGAGTTTGTTGTTGAATTTGTTGGTGTTTTTCAATGTTGAGTTTGTTGTTGAATTTGTTGGTGTTTTTCAATTTCGAGGTTGTTGTTGAATTTGTTAGTGTTTTTCAATGTTGAGGTTGTTGTTGAATTTGTTGGTGTTTTTCAATGTTGAAGTTGTTGTTGAATTTGTTGGTGTTTTTCAATGTTGAGGTTGTTGTTGTTTTTCAATGTTGAGGTTGTTGTTGTATTTGTTGCTGTTTTTCAATTTCGAGGTTGTTGTTGATTTTGTTGGTTTTTTTCAATGTTGAGGTTGTTGTTGTTTTTCAATGCTGAGGTTGTTGTTGAATTTGTTGGTGTTTTTCAATGTTGAGGTTGTTGTTGTTTTTCAATGTTGAGGTTGTTGTTGAATTTGTTGGTGTTTTTCAATGTTGAGGTTGTTGTTGTTTTTCAATGTTGAGGTTGTTGTTGAATTTGTTGGTGTTTTTCAATGTTGAGGTTGTTGTTGAATTTGTTGGTGTTTTTCAATGTTGAGGTTGTTGTTGTTTTTCAATGTTGAGGTTGTTGTTGAATTTGTTGGTGTTTTTCAATGTTGAGTTTGTTGTTGTTTTTCAATGTTGAGGTTGTTGTTGTTTTTCAATGTTGAGGTTGTTGTTGAATTTGTTGGTGTTTTTCCATGTTGAGGTTGTTGTTGTTTTTCAATGTTGAGGTTGTTGTTGAATTTGTTGGTGCTTTTCAATGTTGAGGTTGTTGTTGAAATTGTTGGTGTTTTTCAATGTTGAGGTTGTTGTTGTTTTTCAATGTTGAGGTTGTTGTTGAATTTATTGGTGTTTTTCAATGTTGAGTTTGTTGTTGAATTTGTTGGTGTTTTTCAATTTCGAGGTTGTTGTTGAATTTGTTGGTGTTTTTCAATGTTGAGGTTGTTGTTGAATTTGTTGGTGTTTTTCAATGTTGAGGTTGTTGTTGAATTTGTTGGTGTTTTTCAATTTCGAGGTTGTTGTTGTTTTTCAATGTTGAGGTTGTTGTTGAATTTGTTGTTGTTTTTCAATGCTGAGGTTGTTGTTGAATTTGTTGGTGTTTTTCAATGTTGAGGTTGTTGTTGTTTTTCAATGTTGAGGTTGTTGTTGAATTTGTTGGTGTTTTTCAATGTTGAGGTTTTTGGTCTTTTTCAATGTTCAGGTTGTTGTTGAATTTGTTGGTGCTTTTCAATGTTGAGGTTGTTGTTGAATTTGTTGGTGTTTTTCAATGTTGAGGTTGTTGTTGTTTTTCAATGTTGAGGTTGTTGTTGAGTTTGTTGGTGTTTTTCAATGTTGAGGTTCTTGATGAATTTGTTGGTGTTTTTCAATGTTGAGGTTGTTGTTGAATTTGTTGGTGTTTTTCAATGCTGAGGTTGTTGTTGTTTTTAAATGTTGGGGTTGTTGTTGAATTTGTTGGTGTTTTTCAATTTTGAGGATGTTTTTGTTTTTCAATGTTGAGGTTGTTGTTGAATTTGTTGGTGTTTTTCCATGATGAGGTTGTTGTTGTTTTTCAAAGTTGAGGTTGTTGTTGAATTTGTTGGTGTTTTTCAATGTCGGGGTTGTTGTTGAATTTGTTGGTGTTTTTCTATGTTGAATTTTTTGTTGAATTTGTTGGTGTTTTTCAATGTTGAGGTTGTTGTTTTTCAATGTTGAGGTTTTTGTTGAATTTGTTGGCGTTTTTAAATGTTGAGGTTGTTGTTGAATTTGTTGGTGTTTTCAATGTTGAGGTTTTTGTTGAATTTGTTGGTCTTTTTCAATGTTGAGGTTGTTGTTGTTTTTCAATGTTGAGGTTGTTGTTGAATTTGATGGTGTTTTTCAATGTCGACGTTGTTGTTGAATTTGTTGGTGTTTTTCAATGTTGAAGTTGTTGTTGAATTTGTTGGTGTTTTTCAATGTTGAGGTTGTTGCTGTTTTTCAATGTTGAGGTTGTTGTTGAATTTGTTCGTGTTTTTCAATGTTGAGATTGTTGTTGTTTTTCAATGTTGAGGTTGTTGTTGAAATTGTTGGTGTTTTTAAATGTTGAGGTTGCTGTTGAATTTGTTGGTGTTTTTCAATGTTGAGGTTGTTGTTGTTTTTCAATTTTGAGGTTGTTGTTGAATTTGTTTTTGTTTTTCAATGTTGAGGTTGTTGTTGAATTTGTTGGTGTTTTTCAATTTCGAGGTTGTTGTTGAATTGGTTGGTGTTTTTCAATGTTGAAGTTGTTGTTGAATTTGTTGTTGTTTTTCAATGTTGAGGCTGTTGTTGTTTTTCAAAGTTGAGGTTGTTGTTGAATTTGTTGGTGTTTTTCAATGTTGAGGTTGTTGTTGTTTTTCAATGCTGAGGTTGTTGTTGAATTTGTTGGTGTTTTTCTATGCTGAGGTTGTTGTTGAATTTGTTGGTGTTTTTCAATGTTGAGGTTGTTGTTGTTTTTCAATGTTGAGGTTGTTGTTGAATTTGTTGGTGTTTTTCAATGTTGAGGTTGTTGTTGTTTTTCAATGTTGAGGTTGTTGTTGAATTTGTTGGTGTTTTTCAATGTTGAGGTTGTTGTTGAATTTGTTGGTGTTTTTCAATGTTGAGGTTGTTGTTGTTTTTCAATGTTGAGGTTATTGTTGGATTTGTTGGTGTTTTTCAATGTTGAGGTTGTTGTTGTTTTTCAATGTTGAGGTTGTTGTTGAATTTGTTGGTGTTTTTCAATGTTGAGTTTGTTGTTGTTTTTCAATGTTGAGGTTGTTGTTGAATTTGTTGGTGTTTTTCAATGTTGAGGTTGTTGTTGTTTTTCAATGTTGAGGTTGTTGTTGAATTTGTTGGTGTTTTTCAATGTTGAGGTTGTTGTTGTTTTTCAATGTCGAGGTTGTTGTTGAATTTGTTGGTGTTTTTCAATGTTGAGGTTGTTGTTGAATTTGTTGGTGTTTTTCAATGATGAGGTTGTTGTTGCTTTTCAATTTTGAGGTTGTTGAATTTGTGGGTGTTTTTCAATCTTGAGTTTGTTGTTGAATTTGTTGGTGTTTTTCAATGTTGATGTTGTTGTTGAAGTTGTTGGTGTTTTTCAATGTTGAGGTTGTTGTTATTTTTCAATGTTGAGGTTGTTGTTGAGTTTGTTAGTGTTTTTCAATGTTGAGGTTGTTGTTGAATTTGTTGGTGTTTTTCAATGTTGAGGTTGTTTTTGAATTTGTTGGTGTTTTTCAATGTTGAGGTTGTTGTTGAATTTGTTGGTGTTTTTTCAATTTTGAGGTTGTTGGTGTTGTTCAATGTTGAGGTTGATTTTGAATTTGAGGGTGTTTTTCAATGTCGAGGTTGTTGTTGAATTTGTTGGTGTTTTTCAATGTTGAGGTTGTTGTTGTTTTTCAATGTTGAGGTTGTTGTTGAATTTGTTGGTGTTTTGCAATGTTGAGGTTGTTGCCGTTTTTCAATGTTGAGGTTGTTGTTGAATTTGTTGGTGTTTTTAAATGTTGAGGTTGTTGTTGAATTTGCTGGTGTTTTGCAATGTTGAGGTGGTTGTTGTTTTTCAATGTTGAGGATGTTGTTGAATTTGTTGGTGTTTTTCAATGTTGAGGTTGTAGTTGTTTTTCAATGTTGAGGTTGTTTTTGTATTTGTTGGTGTTTTTCAATTTCGAGGTTGTTGTTGAATTTGTTGGTGTTTTTCAATGTTGAAGTTGTTGTTGAATTTGTTGGTGTTTTTCAATGTTGAGGTTGTTGTTGTTTTTCAATGTTAAGGTTGTTGTTGAATTTGTTGGTGTTTTTCAATGTTGAGGTTGTTGTTGTTTTTCAATGCTGAGGTTGTTGTTGAATTTGTTGGTGTTTTTCAATGTTGAGGTTGTTGTTGAATTTGTTGGTGTTTTTCAATGTTGAGGTTGTTGTTGTTTTTCAATGTTGAGGTTGTTGTTGAATTTGTTGGTGTTTTTCAATGTTTAGGTTGTTGTTGTTTTTCAAAGTTGAGGTTGTTGTTGAATTTGTTGGTGTTTTTCAATGTTGAGGTTGTTGTTGAATTTGTAGGTGTTTTTCAATGTTGAGGTTGTTGTTGTTTTTCAATGTTGAGGTTGTTGTTGAATTTGTTGGTGTTTTTCAATGTTGAGGTTGTTGTTGTTTTTCATTTTGAGGTTGTTGTTGAATTTGTTGGTGTTTTTCAATGTTGAGGTTGTTGTTGTTTTTCAATGTTGAGGTTGTTGTTGAATTTGTTGGTGTTTTTCAATGTTGAGGTTCTTGTTGAATTTGTTGGTGTTTTTCAATGTTGAGGTTGTTGTTATTTTTCAATGTTGAGGTTGTTGTTGAGTTTGTTGGTGTTTTTCAATGTTGAGGTTGATTTTGAATTTGAGGGTGTTTTTCAATTTCGAGGTTGTTGTTGAATTTGTTGGTGTTTTTCAATGTTGAGGTTGTTGTTGTTTTTCAATGTTGAGGTTGTTGTTGAATTTGTTGGTGTTTTTCAATGTTGAGGTTGTTGTTGAATTTGTTGGTGTTTTTCAATGTTGAGGTTGTTGTTCTTTTTCAATGCTGAGGTTGTTGTTGAATTTGTTGTTGTTTTTCAATGTTGAGGTTGTTGTTGTATTTGTTGGTGTTTTTCAATTTCGAGGTTGTTGTTGAATTTGTTGGTATTTTTCAATGTTGAAGTTGTTGTTGAATTTGTTGGTGTTTTTCAATGTTGAGGTTGTTGTTGTTTTTCAATGTTGAGGTTGTTGTTGAATTTGTTGGTGTTTTTCAATGTTGAGGTTGTTGTTGTTTTTCAATGCTGAGGTTGTTGTTGAATTTGTTGGTGTTTTTCAATGTTGAGGTTGTTGTTGAATTTGTTGGTGTTTTTCAATGTAGAGGTTGTTGTTGTTTTTCAATGTTGAGTTTGTTGTTGAATTTGTTGGTGTTTTTCAATGTTGAGTTTGTTGTTGAATTTGTTGGTGTTTTTCAATTTCGAGGTTGTTGTTGAATTTGTTAGTGTTTTCAATGTTGAGATTGTTGCTGAAATTGGTGGTGTTTTTCAATGTTGAGGTTGTTGTTGAATTTGTTGGTGTTTTTCAATGTTGAGGTTGTTGTTGTTTTTCAATGTTGAGGTTGTTGTTGTATTTGTTGGGGTTTTTCAATTTCGAGGTTGTTGTTGAATTTGTTGGTGTTTTTCAATGTTGAAGTTGTTGTTGAATTTGTTGGTGTTTTTCAATGTTGAGGTTGTTGTTGTTTTTCAATGTTGAGGTTGTTGTTGAATTTGTTGGTGTTTTTCAATGTTGAGGTTGTTGTTGTTTTTCAATGCTGAGGTTGTTGTTGAATTTGTTGGTGTTTTTCAATGTTGAGGTTGTTGTTGAATTTGTTGGTGCTTTTCAATGTTGAGGTTGTTGTTGTTTTTCAATGTTGAGGTTGTTGTTGAATTTGTTGGTGTTTTTCAATGTTTAGGTTGTTGTTGTTTTTCAATGTTGAGGTTGTTGTTGAATTTGTTGGTGTTTTTCAATGTTGAGGTTGTGGTTGTTTTTCAATGCTGAGGTTGTTGTTGAATTTGTTGGTGTTTTTCAATGTTGAGTTTGTTGATGTTTTTCAATGTTGAGGTTGTTGTTGTTTTTCAATGTCGAGGTTGTTGTTGAATTTGTTGGTGTTTTTCAATGTTGAGGTTGTTGTTGTTTTTCAATGTTGAGTTTGTTGTTGAATTTGTTGGTGTTTTTCAATGTTGAGTTTGTTGTTGAATTTGTTGGTGTTTTTCAATTTCGAGGTTGTTGTTAAATTTGTTAGTGTTTTTCAATGTTGAGGTTGTTGTTGAATTTGTTGGTGTTTTTCAATATTGAGGTTGTTGTTGAATTTGTTGGTGTTTTTCAATGTTGAGGTTGTTGTTGTTTTTCAATGTTGAGGTTGTTGTTGTATTTGTTGGTGTTTTTCAATTTCGAGGTTGTTGTTGAATTTGTTGGTGTTTTTCAATGTTGAGGTTGTTGTTGTTTTTCAATGTTGAGGTTGTTGTTGAATTTGTTGGTGTTTTTCAATGTAGAGGTTGTTGTTGAATTTGTTGGTGTTTTTCAATGTTGAGGTTGTTGTTATTTTTCAATGTTGAGGTTGTTGTTGAGTTTGTTGATGTTTTTCAATGTTGAGGTTGATTTTGAATTTAAGGGTGTTTTTCAATGTCGAGGTTGTTGTTGAATTTGTTGGTGTTTTTCAATGTTGAGGTTGTTGTTGTTTTTCAATGTTGAGGTTGTTGTTGAATTTGTTGGTGTTTTTCAATGTTGAGGTTGTTGTTGAATTTGTTGGTGTTTTTCAATGTTGAGGCTGTTGTTCTTTTTCAATGCTGAGGTTGTTGTTGAATTTGTTGGTGTTTTTCAATGTTGAGGTTTTTGTTGAATTTGTTGGTGTTTTTCACTGTTGAGGTTGTTGTTGTTTTTCAATGTTGAGGTTGCTGTTGAATTTGTTGGTGTTTTTCAATGTTTAGGTTGTTGTTGTTTTTCAATGTTGAGGTTGTTGTTGAATTTGTTGGTGTTTTTCAATGTTGAGGTTGTTGTTGAATTTGTTGGTGTTTTTCAATGTTGAGGTTGTTGTTGTTTTTCAATGTTGAGGTTGTTGTTGAATTTGTTGGTGTTTTTCAATGTTGAGTTTGTTGTTGTTTTTCAATGTTGAGGCTGTTGTTGTTTTTCAATGTTGAGGTTGTTGTTGAATTTGTTGGTGTTTTTCAATGTTGAGGTTGTTGTTGTTTTTCAATGTTGAGGTTGTTGTTGAATTTGTTGGTGTTTTTCAATGTTGAGACTGTTGTTGAATTTGTTGGTGTTTTTCAATGTTGAGGTTGTTGTTGTTTTTCAATGTTGAGTTTGTTGTTGAATTTGTTGGTGTTTTTCAATGTTGAGTTTGTTGTTGAATTTGTTGGTGTTTTTCAATTTCGAGGTTGTTGTTGAATTTGTTAGTGTTTTTCAATGTTGAGGTTGTTGTTGAATTTGTTGGTGTTTTTCAATGTTGAGGTTGTTGTTGAATTTGTTGGTGTTTTTCAATGTTGAGGTTGTTGTTGTTTTTCAATGTTGAGGTTGTTGTTGTATTTGTTGCTGTTTTTCAATTTCGAGGTTGTTGTTGAATTTGTTGGTGTTTTTCAATGTTGAGGTTGTTGTTGTTTTTCAATGCTGAGGTTGTTGTTGAATATGTTGGTGTTTTTCAATGTTGAGGTTGTTGTTGTTTTTCAATGTTGAGGTTCTTGTTGAATTTGTTGGTGTTTTTCAATGTTGAGGTTGTTGTTGTTTTTCAATGTTGAGGTTGTTGTTGAATTTGTTGGTGTTTTTCAATGTTGAGGTTGTTGTTGAATTTGTTGGTGTTTTTCAATGTTGAGGTTGTTGTTGTTTTTCAATGTTGAGGTTGTTGTTGAATTTGTTGGTGTTTTTCAATGTTGAGTTTGTTGTTGTTTTTCAATGTTGAGGTTGTTGTTGTTTTTCAATGTTGAGGTTGTTGTTGAATTTGTTGGTGTTTTTCAATGTTGAGGTTGTTGTTGTTTTTCAATGTTGAGGTTGTTGTTGAATTTGTTGGTGCTTTTCAATGTTGAGGTTGTTGTTGAAATTGTTGGTGTTTTTCAATGTTGAGGTTGTTGTTGTTTTTCAATGTTGAGGTTGTTGTTGAATTTATTGGTGTTTTTCAATGTTGAGTTTGTTGTTGAATTTGTTGGTGTTTTTCAATTTCGAGGTTGTTGTTGAATTTGTTGGTGTTTTTCAATGTTGAGGTTGTTGTTGAATTTGTTGGTGTTTTTCAATGTTGAGGTTGTTGTTGAATTTGTTGGTGTTTTTCAATGTTGAGGTTGTTGTTGTTTTTCAATGTTGAGGTTGTTGCTGAATTTGTTGTTGTTTTTCAATGCTGAGGTTGTTGTTGAATTTGTTGGTGTTTTTCAATGTTCAGGTTGTTGTTGTTTTTCAATGTTGAGGTTGTTGTTGAATTTGTTGGTGTTTTTCAATGTTGAGGTTGTTGTTGAATTTGTTGGTGTTTTTCAATGTTGAGGTTGTTGTTGTTTTTCAATGTTGAGGTTGTTGTTGAGTTTGTTGGTGTTTTTCAATGTTGAGGTTCTTGATGAATTTGTTGGTGTTTTTCAATGTTGAGGTTGTTGTTGAATTTGTTGGTGTTTTTCAATGCTGAGGTTGTTGTTGTTTTTAAATGTTGGGGTTGTTGTTGAATTTGTTGGTGTTTTTCAATTTTGAGGATGTTTTTGTTTTTCAATGTTGAGGTTGTTGTTGAATTTGTTGGTGTTTTTCAATGCTGAGGTTGTTGTTGAATTTGTTGGTGTTTTTCAATGTTGAGGTTGTTGTTGTTTTTCAATGTTGAGGTTGTTGTTGAATTTGTTGGTGTTTTTCAATGTTGAGGTTGTTGTTGAATTTGTTGGTGTTTTTCAATGTTGAGGTTGTTGTTGTTTTTCAATGTTGAGGTTGTTGTTGAGTTTGTTGGTGTTTTTCAATGTTGAGGTTCTTGATGAATTTGTTGGTGTTTTTCAATGTTGAGGTTGTTGTTGAATTTGTTGGTGTTTTTCAATGCTGAGGTTGTTGTTGTTTTTAAATGTTGGGGTTGTTGTTGAATTTGTTGGTGTTTTTCAATTTTGAGGATGTTTTTGTTTTTCAATGTTGAGGTTGTTGTTGAATTTGTTGGTGTTTTTCCATGATGAGGTTGTTGTTGTTTTTCAAAGTTGAGGTTGTTGTTGAATTTGTTGGTGTTTTTCAATGTCGGGGTTGTTGTTGAATTTGTTGGTGTTTTTCTATGTTGAATTTTTTGTTGAATTTGTTGGTGTTTTTCAATGTTGAGGTTGTTGTTGTTTTTCAATGTTGAGGTTGTTGTTGAATTTGTTGGTGTTTTTCAATGTTGATACTGTTGTTGAATTTGTTGGTGTTTTTCAATGTTGAGGTTGTTGTTGTTTTTCAATGTTGAGTTTGTTGTTGAATTTGTTGGTGTTTTTCAATGTTGAGTTTGTTGTTGAATTTGTTGGTGTTTTTCAATTTCGAGGTTGTTGTTGAATTTGTTAGTGTTTTTCAATGTTGAGGTTGTTGTTGAATTTGTTGGTGTTTTTCAATGTTGAGGTTGTTGTTGAATTTGTTGGTGTTTTTCAATGTTGAGGTTGTTGTTGTTTTTCAATGTTGAGGTTGTTGTTGTATTTGTTGCTGTTTTTCAATTTCGAGGTTGTTGTTGAATTTGTTGGTGTTTTTCAATGTTGAGGTTGTTGTTGTTTTTCAATGCTGAGGTTGTTGTTGAATTTGTTGGTGTTTTTCAATGTTGAGGTTGTTGTTGTTTTTCAATGTTGAGGTTGTTGTTGAATTTGTTGGTGTTTTTCAATGTTGAGGTTGTTGTTGTTTTTCAATGTTGAGGTTGTTGTTGAATTTGTTGGTGTTTTTCAATGTTGAGGTTGTTGTTGAATTTGTTGGTGTTTTTCAATGTTGAGGTTGTTGTTGTTTTTCAATGTTGAGGTTGTTGTTGAATTTGTTGGTGTTTTTCAATGTTGAGTTTGTTGTTGTTTTTCAATGTTGAGGTTGTTGTTGTTTTTCAATGTTGAGGTTGTTGTTGAATTTGTTGGTGTTTTTCAATGTTGAGGTTGTTGTTGTTTTTCAATGTTGAGGTTGTTGTTGAATTTGTTGGTGCTTTTCAATGTTGAGGTTGTTGTTGAAATTGTTGGTGTTTTTCAATGTTGAGGTTGTTGTTGTTTTTCAATGTTGAGGTTGTTGTTGAATTTATTGGTGTTTTTCAATGTTGAGTTTGTTGTTGAATTTGTTGGTGTTTTTCAATTTCGAGGTTGTTGTTGAATTTGTTGGTGTTTTTCAATGTTGAGGTTGTTGTTGAATTTGTTGGTGTTTTTCAATGTTGAGGTTGTTGTTGAATTTGTTGGTGTTTTTCAATGTTGAGGTTGTTGTTGTTTTTCAATGTTGAGGTTGTTGTTGAATTTGTTGTTGTTTTTCAATGCTGAGGTTGTTGTTGAATTTGTTGGTGTTTTTCAATGTTCAGGTTGTTGTTGTTTTTCAATGTTGAGGTTGTTGTTGAATTTGTTGGTGTTTTTCAATGTTGAGGTTGTTGTTGAATTTGTTGGTGTTTTTCAATGTTGAGGTTGTTGTTGTTTTTCAATGTTGAGGTTGTTGTTGAGTTTGTTGGTGTTTTTCAATGTTGAGGTTCTTGATGAATTTGTTGGTGTTTTTCAATGTTGAGGTTGTTGTTGAATTTGTTGGTGTTTTTCAATGCTGAGGTTGTTGTTGTTTTTAAATGTTGGGGTTGTTGTTGAATTTGTTGGTGTTTTTCAATTTTGAGGATGTTTTTGTTTTTCAATGTTGAGGTTGTTGTTGAATTTGTTGGTGTTTTTCAATGCTGAGGTTGTTGTTGAATTTGTTGGTGTTTTTCAATGTTGAGGTTGTTGTTGTTTTTCAATGTTGAGGTTGTTGTTGAATTTGTTGGTGTTTTTCAATGTTGAGGTTGTTGTTGAATTTGTTGGTGTTTTTCAATGTTGAGGTTGTTGTTGTTTTTCAATGTTGAGGTTGTTGTTGAGTTTGTTGGTGTTTTTCAATGTTGAGGTTCTTGATGAATTTGTTGGTGTTTTTCAATGTTGAGGTTGTTGTTGAATTTGTTGGTGTTTTTCAATGCTGAGGTTGTTGTTGTTTTTAAATGTTGGGGTTGTTGTTGAATTTGTTGGTGTTTTTCAATTTTGAGGATGTTTTTGTTTTTCAATGTTGAGGTTGTTGTTGAATTTGTTGGTGTTTTTCCATGATGAGGTTGTTGTTGTTTTTCAAAGTTGAGGTTGTTTTTGAATTTGTTGGTGTTTTTCAATGTCGGGGTTGTTGTTGAATTTGTTGGTGTTTTTCTATGTTGAATTTTTTGTTGAATTTGTTGGTGTTTTTCAATGTTGAGGTTGTTGTTTTTCAATGTTGAGGTTGTTGTTGAATTTGTTGGCGTTTTTAAATGTTGAGGTTGTTGTTGAATTTGTTGGTGTTTTCAATGTTGAGGTTTTTGTTGAATTTGTTGGTCTTTTTCAATGTTGAGGTTGTTGTTGTTTTTCAATGTTGAGGTTGTTGTTGAATTTGATGGTGTTTTTCAATGTCGACGTTGTTGTTGAATTTGTTGGTGTTTTTCAATGTTGAAGTTGTTGTTGAATTTGTTGGTGTTTTTCAATGTTGAGGTTGTTGCTGTTTTTCAATGTTGAGGTTGTTGTTGAATTTGTTCGTGTTTTTCAATGTTGAGATTGTTGTTGTTTTTCAATGTTGAGGTTGTTGTTGAAATTGTTGGTGTTTTTAAATGTTGAGGTTGCTGTTGAATTTGTTGGTGTTTTTCAATGTTGAGGTTGTTGTTGTTTTTCAATTTTGAGGTTGTTGTTGAATTTGTTTTTGTTTTTCAATGTTGAGGTTGTTGTTGAATTTGTTGGTGTTTTTCAATTTCGATGTTGTTGTTGAATTGGTTGGTGTTTTTCAATGTTGAAGTTGTTGTTGAATTTGTTGGTGTTTTTCAATGTTGAGGTTGTTGTTGTTTTTCAATGTTGAGGTTGTTGTTGAATTTGTTGGTGTTTTTCAATGTTGAGGTTGTTGTTGTTTTTCAATGCTGAGGTTGTTGTTGAATTTGTTGGTGTTTTTCTATGCTGAGGTTGTTGTTGAATTTGTTGGTGTTTTTCAATGTTGAGGTTGTTGTTGTTTTTCAATGTTGAGGTTGTTGTTGAATTTGTTGGTGTTTTTCAATGTTGAGGTTGTTGTTGTTTTTCAATGTTGAGGTTGTTGTTGAATTTGTTGGTGTTTTTCAATGTTGAGGTTGTTGTTGAATTTGTTGGTGTTTTTCAATGTTGAGGTTGTTGTTGTTTTTCAATGTTGAGGTTATTGTTGGATTTGTTGGTGTTTTTCAATGTTGAGGTTGTTGTTGTTTTTCAATGTTGAGGTTGTTGTTGAATTTGTTGGTGTTTTTCAATGTTGAGTTTGTTGTTGTTTTTCAATGTTGAGGTTGTTGTTGAATTTGTTGGTGTTTTTCAATGTTGAGGTTGTTGTTGTTTTTCAATGTTGAGGTTGTTGTTGAATTTGTTGGTGTTTTTCAATGTTGAGGTTGTTGTTGTTTTTCAATGTCGAGGTTGTTGTTGAATTTGTTGGTGTTTTTCAATGTTGAGGTTGTTGTTGAATTTGTTGGTGTTTTTCAATGATGAGGTTGTTGTTGCTTTTCAATTTTGAGGTTGTTGAATTTGTGGGTGTTTTTCAATCTTGAGTTTGTTGTTGAATTTGTTGGTGTTTTTCAATGTTGATGTTGTTGTTGAAGTTGTTGGTGTTTTTCAATGTTGAGGTTGTTGTTATTTTTCAATGTTGAGGTTGTTGTTGAGTTTGTTAGTGTTTTTCAATGTTGAGGTTGTTGTTGAATTTGTTGGTGTTTTTCAATGTTGAGGTTGTTTTTGAATTTGTTGGTGTTTTTCAATGTTGAGGTTGTTGTTGTTTTTAAATGTTGAGGTTGATGTTGAATTTGTTGGTGTTTTTTCAATTTTGAGGTTGTTGGTGTTGTTCAATGTTGAGGTTGATTTTGAATTTGAGGGTGTTTTTCAATGTCGAGGTTGTTGTTGAATTTGTTGGTGTTTTTCTATGTTGAATTTTTTGTTGAATTTGTTTGTGTTTTTCAATGTTGAGGTTGTTGTTTTTCAATGTTGAGGTTGTTGTTGAATTTGTTGGCGTTTTTAAATGTTGAGGTTGTTGTTGAATTTGTTGGTGTTTTCAATGTTGAGGTTTTTGTTGAATTTGTTGGTCTTTTTCAATGTTGAGGTTGTTGTTGTTTTTCAATGTTGAGGTTGTTGTTGAATTTGATGGTGTTTTTCAATGTCGACGTTGTTGTTGAATTTGTTGGTGTTTTTCAATGTTGAAGTTGTTGTTGAATTTGTTGGTGTTTTTCAATGTTGAGGTTGTTGCTGTTTTTCAATGTTGAGGTTGTTGTTGAATTTGTTCGTGTTTTTCAATGTTGAGATTGTTGTTGTTTTTCAATGTTGAGGTTGTTGTTGAAATTGTTGGTGTTTTTAAATGTTGAGGTTGCTGTTGAATTTGTTGGTGTTTTTCAATGTTGAGGTTGTTGTTGTTTTTCAATTTTGAGGTTGTTGTTGAATTTGTTTTTGTTTTTCAATGTTGAGGTTGTTGTTGAATTTGTTGGTGTTTTTCAATTTCGAGGTTGTTGTTGAATTGGTTGGTGTTTTTCAATGTTGAAGTTGTTGTTGAATTTGTTGGTGTTTTTCAATGTTGAGGTTGTTGTTGTTTTTCAATGTTGAGGTTGTTGTTGAATTTGTTGGTGTTTTTCAATGTTGAGGTTGTTGTTGTTTTTCAATGCTGAGGTTGTTGTTGAATTTGTTGGTGTTTTTCTATGCTGAGGTTGTTGTTGAATTTGTTGGTGTTTTTCAATGTTGAGGTTGTTGTTGTTTTTCAATGTTGAGGTTGTTGTTGAATTTGTTGGTGTTTTTCAATGTTGAGGTTGTTGTTGAATTTGTTGGTGTTTTTCAATGTTGAGGTTGTTGTTGTTTTTCAATGTTGAGGTTATTGTTGGATTTGTTGGTGTTTTTCAATGTTGAGGTTGTTGTTGTTTTTCAATGTTGAGGTTGTTGTTGAATTTGTTGGTGTTTTTCAATGTTGAGTTTGTTGTTGTTTTTCAATGTTGAGGTTGTTGTTGAATTTGTTGGTGTTTTTCAATGTTGAGGTTGTTTTTGTTTTTCAATGTTGAGGTTGTTGTTGAATTTGTTGGTGTTTTTCAATGTTGAGGTTGTTGTTGTTTTTCAATGTCGAGGTTGTTGTTGAATTTGTTGGTGTTTTTCAATGTTGAGGTTGTTGTTGAATTTGTTGGTGTTTTTCAATGATGAGGTTGTTGTTGCTTTTCAATTTTGAGGTTGTTGAATTTGTGGGTGTTTTTCAATCTTGAGTTTGTTGTTGAATTTGTTGGTGTTTTTCAATGTTGATGTTGTTGTTGAAGTTGTTGGTGTTTTTCAATGTTGAGGTTGTTGTTATTTTTCAATGTTGAGGTTGTTGTTGAGTTTGTTAGTGTTTTTCAATGTTGAGGTTGTTGTTGAATTTGTTGGTGTTTTTCAATGTTGAGGTTGTTTTTGAATTTGTTGGTGTTTTTCAATGTTGAGGTTGTTGTTGTTTTTAAATGTTGAGGTTGTTGTTGAATTTGTTGGTGTTTTTTCAATTTTGAGGTTGTTGGTGTTGTTCAATGTTGAGGTTGATTTTGAATTTGAGGGTGTTTTTCAATGTCGAGGTTGTTGTTGAATTTGTTGGTGTTTTTCAATGTTGAGGTTGTTGTTGTTTTTCAATGTTGAGGTTGTTGTTGAATTTGTTGGTGTTTTTCAATGTTGAGGTTGTTGCCGTTTTTCAATGTTGAGGTTGTTGTTGAATTTGTTGGTGTTTTTAAATGTTGAGGTTGTTGTTGAATTTGCTGGTGTTTTGCAATGTTGAGGTGGTTGTTGTTTTTCAATGTTGAGGATGTTGTTGAATTTGTTGGTGTTTTTCAATGTTGAGGTTGTAGTTGTTTTTCAATGTTGAGGTTGTTGTTGTATTTGTTGGTGTTTTTCAATTTCGAGGTTGTTGTTGAATTTGTTGGTGTTTTTCAATGTTGAAGTTGTTGTTGAATTTGTTGGTGTTTTTCAATGTTGAGGTTGTTGTTGTTTTTCAATGTTAAGGTTGTTGTTGAATTTGTTGGTGTTTTTCAATGTTGAGGTTGTTGTTGTTTTTCAATGCTGAGGTTGTTGTTGAATTTGTTGGTGTTTTTCAATGTTGAGGTTGTTGTTGAATTTGTTGGTGTTTTTCAATGTTGAGGTTGTTGTTGTTTTTCAATGTTGAGGTTGTTGTTGAATTGGTTGGTGTTTTTCAATGTTTAGGTTGTTGTTGTTTTTCAAAGTTGAGGTTGTTGTTGAATTTGTTGGTGTTTTTCAATGTTGAGGTTGTTGTTGAATTTGTTGGTGTTTTTCAATGTTGAGGTTGTTGTTGTTTTTCAATGTTGAGGTTGTTGTTGAATTTGTTGGTGTTTTTCAATGTTGAGGTTGTTGTTGTTTTTCATTTTGAGGTTGTTGTTGAATTTGTTGGTGTTTTTCAATGTTGAGGTTGTAGTTGTTTTTCAATGTTGAGGTTGTTATTGAATTTGTTGGTGTTTTTCAATGTTGAGGTTCTTGTTGAATTTGTTGGTGTTTTTCAATGTTGAGGTTGTTGTTATTTTTCAATGTTGAGGTTGTTGTTGAGTTTGTTGGTGTTTTTCAATGTTGAGGTTGATTTTGAATTTGAGGGTGTTTTTCAATTTCGAGGTTGTTGTTGAATTTGTTGGTGTTTTTCAATGTTGAGGTTGTTGTTGTTTTTCAATGTTGAGGTTGTTGTTGAATTTGTTGGTGTTTTTCAATGTTGAGGTTGTTGTTGAATTTGTTGGTGTTTTTCAATGTTGAGGTTGTTGTTCTTTTTCAATGCTGAGGTTGTTGTTGAATTTGTTGTTGTTTTTCAATGTTGAGGTTGTTGTTGTATTTGTTGGTGTTTTTCAATTTCGAGGTTGTTGTTGAATTTGTTGGTGTTTTTCAATGTTGAAGTTGTTGTTGAATTTGTTGGTGTTTTTCAATGTTGAGGTTGTTGTTGTTTTTCAATGTTGAGGTTGTTGTTGAATTTGTTGGTGTTTTTCAATGTTGAGGTTGTTGTTGTTTTTCAATGCTGAGGTTGTTGTTGAATTTGTTGGTGTTTTTCAATGTTGAGGTTGTTGTTGAATTTGTTGGTGTTTTTGAATGTTGAGGTTGTTGTTGTTTTTCAATGTTGAGGTTGTTGTTGAATTTGTTGGTGTTTTTCAATGTTGAGGTTGTTGCTGTTTTTCAATGTTGAGGTTGTTGTTGAATTTGTTGGTGTTTTTAAATGTTGAGGTTGTTGTTGAATTTGCTGGTGTTTTGCAATGTTGAGGTGGTTGTTGTTTTTCAATGTTGAGGATGTTGTTGAATTTGTTGGTGTTTTTCAATGTTGAGGTTGTTGTTGTTTTTCAATGTTGAGGTTGTTGTTGTATTTGTTGTTGTTTTTCAATTTCGAGGTTGTTGTTGAATTTGTTGGTGTTTTTCAATGTTGAAGTTGTTGTTGAATTTGTTGGTGTTTTTCAATGTTGAGGTTGTTGTTGTTTTTCAATGTTGAGGTTGTTGTTGAATTTGTTGGTGTTTTTCAATGTTGAGGTTGTTGTTGTTTTTCAATGCTGAGGTTGTTGTTGAATTTGTTGGTGTTTTTCAATGTTGAGGTTGTTGTTGAATTTGTTGGTGTTTTTCAATGTTGAGGTTGTTGTTATTTTTCAATGTTGAGGTTGTTGTTGAGTTTGTTGGTGTTTTTCAATGTTGAGGTTGATTTTGAATTTGAGGGTGTTTTTCAATGTCGAGGTTGTTGTTGAATTTGTTGGTGTTTTTCAATGTTGAGGTTGTTGTTGTTTTTCAATGTTGAGGTTGTTGTTGAATTTGTTGGTGTTTTTCAATGTTGAGGTTGTTGTTGAATTTGTTGGTGTTTTTCAATGTTGAGGTTGTTGTTCTTTTTCAATGCTGAGGTTGTTGTTGAATTTGTTGGTGTTTTTCAATGTTGAGGTTGTTGTTGAATTTGTTGATGTTTTTCAATGTTGAGGTTGTTGTTGTTTTTCAATGTTGTGGTTGTTGTTGAATTTGTTGGTGTTTTTCAATGTTGAGGTTGTTGTTGTTTTTCAATGTTGAGGTTGTTGTTGAATTTGTTGGTGTTTTTCAATGTTGAGGTTGTTGTTGAAATTGTTGGTGTTTTTCAATGTTGAGGTTGTTGTTGTTTTTCAATGTTGAGGTTGTTGTTGAATTTGTTGGTGTTTTTCAATGTAGAGGTTGTTGTTGTTTTTCAATGTTGAGTTTGTTGTTGAATTTGTTGGTGTTTTTCAATGTTGAGTTTGTTGTTGAATTTGTTGGTGTTTTTCAATTTCGAGGTTTTTGTTGAATTTGTTAGTGTTTTTCAATGTTGAGATTGTTGCTGAATTTGTTGGTGTTTTTCAATGTTGAGGTTGTTGTTGAATTTGTTGGTGTTTTTCAATGTTGAGGTTGTTGTTGTTTTTCAATGTTGAGGTTGTTGTTGTATTTGTTGGTGTTTTTCAATTTCGAGGTTGTTGTTGAATTTGTTGGTGTTTTTCAATGTTGAAGTTGTTGTTGAATTTGTTGGTGTTTTTCAATGTTGAGGTTGTTGTTGTTTTTCAATGTTGAGGTTGTTGTTGAATTTGTTGGTGCTTTTCAATGTTGAGGTTGTTGTTGTTTTTCAATGCTGAGGTTGTTGTTGAATTTGTTGGTGTTTTTCAATGTTGAGGTTGTTGTTGAATTTGTTGGTGTTTTTCAATGTTGAGGTTGTTGTTGTTTTTCAATGTTGAGGTTGTTGTTGAATTTGTTGGTGTTTTTCAATGTTGAGGTTGTTGCTGTTTTTCAATGTTGAGGTTGTTGTTGAATTTGTTGGTGTTTTTAAATGTTGAGGTTGTTGTTGAATTTGCTGGTGTTTTGCAATGTTGAGGTGGTTGTTGTTTTTCAATGTTGAGGATGTTGTTGAATTTGTTGGTGTTTTTCAATGTTGAGGTTGTTGTTGTTTTTCAATGTTGAGGTTGTTGTTGTATTTGTTGTTGTTTTTCAATTTCGAGGTTGTTGTTGAATTTGTTGGTGTTTTTCCATGTTGAAGTTGTTGTTGAATTTGTTGGTGTTTTTCAATGTTGAGGTTGTTGTTGTTTTTCAATGTTGAGGTTGTTGTTGAATTTGTTGGTGTTTTTCAATGTTGAGGTTGTTGTTGTTTTTCAATGCTGAGGTTGTTGTTGAATTTGTTGGTGTTTTTCAATGTTGAGGTTGTTGTTGAATTTGTTGGTGTTTTTCAATGTTGAGGTTGTTGTTGTTTTTCAATGTTGAGGTTGTTGTTGAATTTGTTGGTGTTTTTCAATGTTTAGGTTGTTGTTGTTTTTCAAAGTTGAGGTTGTTGTTGAATTTGTTGGTGTTTTTCAATGTTGAGGTTGTTGTTGAATTTGTTGGTGTTTTTCAATGTTGAGGTTGTTGTTGTTTTTCAATGTTGAGGTTGTTGTTGAATTTGTTGGTGTTTTTCAATGTTGAGGTTGTTGTTGAATTTGTTGGTGTTTTTGAATGTTGAGGTTGTTGTTATTTTTCAATGTTGAGGTTGTTGTTGAGTTTGTTGGTGTTTTTCAATGTTGAGGTTGATTTTGAATTTGAGGGTGTTTTTCAATGTCGAGGTTGTTGTTGAATTTGTTGGTGTTTTTCAATGTTGAGGTTGTTGTTGTTTTTCAATGTTGAGGTTGTTGTTGAATTTGTTGGTGTTTTTCAATGTTGAGGTTGTTGTTGAATTTGTTGGTGTTTTTCAATGTTGAGGTTGTTGTTCTTTTTCAATGCTGAGGTTGTTGTTGAATTTGTTGGTGTTTTTCAATGTTGAGGTTGTTGTTGAATTTGTTGATGTTTTTCAATGTTGAGGTTGTTGTTGTTTTTCAATGTTGTGGTTGTTGTTGAATTTGTTGGTGTTTTTCAATGTTGAGGTTGTTGTTGTTTTTCAATGTTGAGGTTGTTGTTGAATTTGTTGGTGTTTTTCAATGTTGAGGTTGTTGTTGAAATTGTTGGTGTTTTTCAATGTTGAGGTTGTTGTTGTTTTTCAATGTTGAGGTTGTTGTTGAATTTGTTGGTGTTTTTCAATGTAGAGGTTGTTGTTGTTTTTCAATGTTGAGTTTGTTGTTGAATTTGTTGGTGTTTTTCAATGTTGAGTTTGTTGTTGAATTTGTTGGTGTTTTTCAATTTCGAGGTTTTTGTTGAATTTGTTAGTGTTTTTCAATGTTGAGATTGTTGCTGAATTTGTTGGTGTTTTTCAATGTTGAGGTTGTTGTTGAATTTGTTGGTGTTTTTCAATGTTGAGGTTGTTGTTGTTTTTCAATGTTGAGGTTGTTGTTGTATTTGTTGGTGTTTTTCAATTTCGAGGTTGTTGTTGAATTTGTTGGTGTTTTTCAAAGTTGAAGTTGTTGTTGAATTTGTTGGTGTTTTTCAATGTTGAGGTTGTTGTTGTTTTTCAATGTTGAGGTTGTTGTTGAATTTGTTGGTGTTTTTCAATGTTGAGGTTGTTGTTGTTTTTCAATGCTGAGGTTGTTGTTGAATTTGTTGGTGTTTTTCAATGTTGAGGTTGTTGTTGAATTTGTTGGTGCTTTTCAATGTTGAGGTTGTTGTTGTTTTTCAATGTTGAGGTTGTTGTTGAATTTGTTGGTGTTTTTCAATGTTTAGGTTGTTGTTGTTTTTCAATGTTGAGGTTGTTGTTGAATTTGTTGGTGTTTTTCAATGTTGAGGTTGTTGTTGAATTTGTTGGTGTTTTTCAATGTTGAGGTTGTTGTTGAATTTGTTGGTGCTTTTCAATGTTGAGGTTGTTGTTGTTTTTCAATGTTGAGGTTGTTGTTGAATTTGTTGGTGTTTTTCAATGTTTAGGTTGTTGTTGTTTTTCAATGCTGAGGTTGTTGTTGAATTTGTTGGTGTTTTTCAATGTTGAGTTTGTTGTTGTTTTTCAATGTTGAGGTTGTTGTTGTTTTTCAATGTCGAGGTTGTTGTTGAATTTGTTGGTGTTTTTCAATGTTGAGGTTGTTGTTGTTTTTCAATGTTGAGTTTGTTGTTGAATTTGTTGGTGTTTTTCAATGTTGAGTTTGTTGTTGAATTTGTTGGTGTTTTTCAATTTCGAGGTTGTTGTTAAATTTGTTAGTGTTTTTCAATGTTGAGGTTGTTGTTGAATTTGTTGGTGTTTTTCAATATTGAGGTTGTTGTTGAATTTGTTGGTGTTTTTCAATGTTGAGGTTGTTGTTGTTTTTCAATGTTGAGGTTGTTGTTGTATTTGTTGGTGTTTTTCAATTTCGAGGTTGTTGTTGAATTTGTTGGTGTTTTTCAATGTTGAGGTTGTTGTTGTTTTTCAATGTTGAGGTTGTTGTTGAATTTGTTGGTGTTTTTCAATGTACAGGTTGTTGTTGAATTTGTTGGTGTTTTTCAATGTTGAGGTTGTTGTTATTTTTCAATGTTGAGGTTGTTGTTGAGTTTGTTGATGTTTTTCAATGTTGAGGTTGATTTTGAATTTGAGGGTGTTTTTCAATGTCGAGGTTGTTGTTGAATTTGTTGGTGTTTTTCAATGTTGAGGTTGTTGTTGTTTTTCAATGTTGAGGTTGTTGTTGAATTTGTTGGTGTTTTTCAATGTTGAGGTTGTTGTTGAATTTGTTGATGTTTTTCAATGTTGAGGTTGTTGTTGTTTTTCAATGTTGTGGTTGTTGTTGAATTTGTTGGTGTTTTTCAATGTTGAGGTTGTTGTTGTTTTTCAATGTTGAGGTTGTTGTTGAATTTGTTGGTGTTTTTCAATGTTGAGGTTGTTGTTGAAATTGTTGGTGTTTTTCAATGTTGAGGTTGTTGTTGTTTTTCAATGTTGAGGTTGTTGTTGTTTTTCAATGTTGAGTTTGTTGTTGAATTTGTTGGTGTTTTTCAATGTTGAGTTTGTTGTTGAATTTGTTGGTGTTTTTCAATTTCGAGGTTGTTGTTGAATTTGTTAGTGTTTTTCAATGTTGAGGTTGTTGTTGAATTTGTTGGTGTTTTTCAATGTAGAGGTTGTTGTTGTTTTTCAATGTTGAGTTTGTTGTTGAATTTGTTGGTGTTTTTCAATGTTGAGTTTGTTGTTGAATTTGTTGGTGTTTTTCAATTTCGAGGTTGTTGTTGAATTTGTTAGTGTTTTTCAATGTTGAGATTGTTGCTGAATTTGTTGGTGTTTTTCAATGTTGAGGTTGTTGTTGAATTTGTTGGTGTTTTTCAATGTTGAGGTTGTTGTTGTTTTTCAATGTTGAGGTTGTTGTTGTATTTGTTGGTGTTTTTCAATTTCGAGGTTGTTGTTGAATTTGTTGGTGCTTTTCAATGTTGAGGTTGTTGTTGTTTTTCAATGTTGAGGTTGTTGTTGAATTTGTTGGTGTTTTTGAATGTTTAGGTTGTTGTTGTTTTTCAATGTTGAGGTTGTTGTTGAATTTGTTGGTGTTTTTCAATCTTGAGGTTGTTGTTGAATTTGTTGGTGTTTTTCACTGTTGAGGTTGTTGTTGTTTTTCAATGCTGAGGTTGTTGTTGAATTTGTTGGTGTTTTTCAATGTTGAGTTTGTTGTTGTTTTTCAATGTTGAGGTTGTTGTTGTTTTTCAATGTCGAGGTTGTTGTTGAATTTGTTGGTGTTTTTCAATGTTGAGGTTGTTGTTGTTTTTCAATGTTGAGTTTGTTGTTGAATTTGTTGGTGTTTTTCAATTTCGAGGTTGTTGTTAAATTTGTTAGTGTTTTTCAACGTTGAGGTTGTTGTTGAATTTGCTGGTGTTTTTCAATATTGAGGTTGTTGTTGAATTTGTTGGTGTTTTTCAATGTTGAGGTTGTTGTTGTTTTTCAATGTTGAGGTTGTTGTTGTATTTGTTGGTGTTTTTCAATTACGAGGTTGTTGTTGAATTTGTTGGTGTTTTTCAATGTTGAGGTTGTTGTTGTTTTTCAATGTTGAGGTTGTTGTTGAATTTGCTGGTGTTTTTCAATGTAGAGGTTGTTGTTGTATTTCAATGTTGAGTTTGTTGTTGAATTTGTTGGTGTTTTTCAATGTTGAGGTTGTTGTTGTTTTTCAATGTTGAGGTTGTTGTTGAATTTGTTGGTGTTTTTCAATGTTGAGGTTGTTGTTGTTTTTCAAAGTTGAGGTTGTTGTTGAATTTGTTGGTGTTTTTCAATGTTGAGGCTGTTGTTGAATTTGTTGGTGTTTTTCAATGTTGAGGTTGTTGTTGTTTTTCAATGTTGAGGTTGTTGTTGAATTTGTTGGTGTTTTTCAATGTTGAGGTTGTTGTTGTTTTTCAATGTTGAGGTTGTTGTTCAATTTGTTGGTGTTTTTCAATGTTGAGGTTGTTGTTGAATTTGTTGGTGTTTTTCAATGTTGAGGTTGTTGTTCTTTTTCAATGCTGAGGTTGTTGTTGAATTTGTTGGTGTTTTTCAATGTTGGGGTTGTTGTTGAATTTGTTGATGTTTTTCAATGTTGAGGTTGTTGTTCTTTTTCAATGCTGAGGTTGTTGTTGAATTTGTTGGTGTTTTTCAATGTTGAGGTTGTTGTTGAATTTGTTGGTGTTTTTGAATGTTGAGGTTGTTGTTATTTTTCAATGTTGAGGTTGTTGTTGAGTTTGTTGGTGTTTTTCAATGTTGAGGTTGATTTTGAATTTGAGGGTGTTTTTCAATGTCGAGGTTGTTGTTGAATTTGTTGGTGTTTTTCAATGTTGAGGTTGTTGTTGTTTTTCAATGTTGAGGTTGTTGTTGAATTTGTTGGTGTTTTTCAATGTTGAGGTTGTTGTTGAATTTGTTGGTGTTTTTCAATGTTGAGGTTGTTGTTCTTTTTCAATGCTGAGGTTGTTGTTGAATTTGTTGGTGTTTTTCAATGTTGAGGTTGTTGTTGAATTTGTTGATGTTTTTCAATGTTGAGGTTGTTGTTGTTTTTCAATGTTGTGGTTGTTGTTGAATTTGTTGGTGTTTTTCAATGTTGAGGTTGTTGTTGTTTTTCAATGTTGAGGTTGTTGTTGAATTTGTTGGTGTTTTTCAATGTTGAGGTTGTTGTTGAAATTGTTGGTGTTTTTCAATGTTGAGGTTGTTGTTGTTTTTCAATGTTGAGGTTGTTGTTGAATTTGTTGGTGTTTTTCAATGTAGAGGTTGTTGTTGTTTTTCAATGTTGAGTTTGTTGTTGAATTTGTTGGTGTTTTTCAATGTTGAGTTTGTTGTTGAATTTGTTGGTGTTTTTCAATTTCGAGGTTTTTGTTGAATTTGTTAGTGTTTTTCAATGTTGAGATTGTTGCTGAATTTGTTGGTGTTTTTCAATGTTGAGGTTGTTGTTGAATTTGTTGGTGTTTTTCAATGTTGAGGTTGTTGTTGTTTTTCAATGTTGAGGTTGTTGTTGTATTTGTTGGTGTTTTTCAATTTCGAGGTTGTTGTTGAATTTGTTGGTGTTTTTCAAAGTTGAAGTTGTTGTTGAATTTGTTGGTGTTTTTCAATGTTGAGGTTGTTGTTGTTTTTCAATGTTGAGGTTGTTGTTGAATTTGTTGGTGTTTTTCAATGTTGAGGTTGTTGTTGTTTTTCAATGCTGAGGTTGTTGTTGAATTTGTTGGTGTTTTTCAATGTTGAGGTTGTTGTTGAATTTGTTGGTGCTTTTCAATGTTGAGGTTGTTGTTGTTTTTCAATGTTGAGGTTGTTGTTGAATTTGTTGGTGTTTTTCAATGTTTAGGTTGTTGTTGTTTTTCAATGTTGAGGTTGTTGTTGAATTTGTTGGTGTTTTTCAATGTTGAGGTTGTTGTTGAATTTGTTGGTGTTTTTCAATGTTGAGGTTGTTGTTGAATTTGTTGGTGCTTTTCAATGTTGAGGTTGTTGTTGTTTTTCAATGTTGAGGTTGTTGTTGAATTTGTTGGTGTTTTTCAATGTTTAGGTTGTTGTTGTTTTTCAATGCTGAGGTTGTTGTTGAATTTGTTGGTGTTTTTCAATGTTGAGTTTGTTGTTGTCTTTCAATGTTGAGGTTGTTGTTGTTTTTCAATGTCGAGGTTGTTGTTGAATTTGTTGGTGTTTTTCAATGTTGAGGTTGTTGTTGTTTTTCAATGTTGAGTTTGTTGTTGAATTTGTTGGTGTTTTTCAATGTTGAGTTTGTTGTTGAATTTGTTGGTGTTTTTCAATTTCGAGGTTGTTGTTAAATTTGTTAGTGTTTTTCAATGTTGAGGTTGTTGTTGAATTTGTTGGTGTTTTTCAATATTGAGGTTGTTGTTGAATTTGTTGGTGTTTTTCAATGTTGAGGTTGTTGTTGAATTTGTTGGTGTTTTTCAATGTTGAGGTTGTTGTTGTTTTTCAATGTTGAGGTTGTTGTTGTATTTGTTGGTGTTTTTCAATTTCGAGGTTGTTGTTGAATTTGTTGGTGTTTTTCAATGTTGAGGTTGTTGTTGTTTTTCAATGTTGAGGTTGTTGTTGAATTTGTTGGTGTTTTTCAATGTACAGGTTGTTGTTGAATTTGTTGGTGTTTTTCAATGTTGAGGTTGTTGTTATTTTTCAATGTTGAGGTTGTTGTTGAGTTTGTTGATGTTTTTCAATGTTGAGGTTGATTTTGAATTTGAGGGTGTTTTTCAATGTCGAGGTTGTTGTTGAATTTGTTGGTGTTTTTCAATGTTGAGGTTGTTGTTGTTTTTCAATGTTGAGGTTGTTGTTGAATTTGTTGGTGTTTTTCAATGTTGAGGTTGTTGTTGAATTTGTTGATGTTTTTCAATGTTGAGGTTGTTGTTGTTTTTCAATGTTGTGGTTGTTGTTGAATTTGTTGGTGTTTTTCAATGTTGAGGTTGTTGTTGTTTTTCAATGTTGAGGTTGTTGTTGAATTTGTTGGTGTTTTTCAATGTTGAGGTTGTTGTTGAAATTGTTGGTGTTTTTCAATGTTGAGGTTGTTGTTGTTTTTCAATGTTGAGGTTGTTGTTGTTTTTCAATGTTGAGTTTGTTGTTGAATTTGTTGGTGTTTTTCAATGTTGAGTTTGTTGTTGAATTTGTTGGTGTTTTTCAATTTCGAGGTTGTTGTTGAATTTGTTAGTGTTTTTCAATGTTGAGGTTGTTGTTGAATTTGTTGGTGTTTTTCAATGTAGAGGTTGTTGTTGTTTTTCAATGTTGAGTTTGTTGTTGAATTTGTTGGTGTTTTTCAATGTTGAGTTTGTTGTTGAATTTGTTGGTGTTTTTCAATTTCGAGGTTGTTGTTGAATTTGTTAGTGTTTTTCAATGTTGAGATTGTTGCTGAATTTGTTGGTGTTTTTCAATGTTGAGGTTGTTGTTGAATTTGTTGGTGTTTTTCAATGTTGAGGTTGTTGTTGTTTTTCAATGTTGAGGTTGTTGTTGTATTTGTTGGTGTTTTTCAATTTCGAGGTTGTTGTTGAATTTGTTGGTGCTTTTCAATGTTGAGGTTGTTGTTGTTTTTCAATGTTGAGGTTGTTGTTGAATTTGTTGGTGTTTTTGAATGTTTAGGTTGTTGTTGTTTTTCAATGTTGAGGTTGTTGTTGAATTTGTTGGTGTTTTTCAATCTTGAGGTTGTTGTTGAATTTGTTGGTGTTTTTCACTGTTGAGGTTGTTGTTGTTTTTCAATGCTGAGGTTGTTGTTGAATTTGTTGGTGTTTTTCAATGTTGAGTTTGTTGTTGTTTTTCAATGTTGAGGTTGTTGTTGTTTTTCAATGTCGAGGTTGTTGTTGAATTTGTTGGTGTTTTTCAATGTTGAGGTTGTTGTTGTTTTTCAATGTTGAGTTTGTTGTTGAATTTGTTGGTGTTTTTCAATTTCGAGGTTGTTGTTAAATTTGTTAGTGTTTTTCAACGTTGAGGTTGTTGTTGAATTTGCTGGTGTTTTTCAATATTGAGGTTGTTGTTGAATTTGTTGGTGTTTTTCAATGTTGAGGTTGTTGTTGTTTTTCAATGTTGAGGTTGTTGTTGTATTTGTTGGTGTTTTTCAATTACGAGGTTGTTGTTGAATTTGTTGGTGTTTTTCAATGTTGAGGTTGTTGTTGTTTTTCAATGTTGAGGTTGTTGTTGAATTTGCTGGTGTTTTTCAATGTAGAGGTTGTTGTTGTATTTCAATGTTGAGTTTGTTGTTGAATTTGTTGGTGTTTTTCAATGTTGAGGTTGTTGTTGTTTTTCAATGTTGAGGTTGTTGTTGAATTTGTTGGTGTTTTTCAATGTTGAGGTTGTTGTTGTTTTTCAAAGTTGAGGTTGTTGTTGAATTTGTTGGTGTTTTTCAATGTTGAGGCTGTTGTTGAATTTGTTGGTGTTTTTCAATGTTGAGGTTGTTGTTGTTTTTCAATGTTGAGGTTGTTGTTGAATTTGTTGGTGTTTTTCAATGTTGAGGTTGTTGTTGTTTTTCAATGTTGAGGTTGTTGTTCAATTTGTTGGTGTTTTTCAATGTTGAGGTTGTTGTTGAATTTGTTGGTGTTTTTCAATGTTGAGGTTGTTGTTCTTTTTCAATGCTGAGGTTGTTGTTGAATTTGTTGGTGTTTTTCAATGTTGAGGTTGTTGTTGAATTTGTTGATGTTTTTCAATGTTGAGGTTGTTGTTGTTTTTCAATGTTGTGGTTGTTGTTGAATTTGTTGGTGTTTTTCAATGTTGAGGTTGTTGTTGTTTTTCAATGTTGAGGTTGTTGTTGAATTTGTTGGTGTTTTTCAATGTTGAGGTTGTTGTTGAAATTGTTGGTGTTTTTCAATGTTGAGGTTGTTGTTGTTTTTCAATGTTGAGGTTGTTGTTGAATTTGTTGGTGTTTTTCAATGTAGAGGTTGTTGTTGTTTTTCAATGTTGAGTTTGTTGTTGAATTTGTTGGTGTTTTTCAATGTTGAGTTTGTTGTTGAATTTGTTGGTGTTTTTCAATTTCGAGGTTGTTGTTGAATTTGTTAGTGTTTTTCAATGTTGAGATTGTTGCTGAATTTGTTGGTGTTTTTCAATGTTGAGGTTGTTGTTGAATTTGTTGGTGTTTTTCAATGTTGAGGTTGTTGTTGTTTTTCAATGTTGAGGTTGTTGTTGTATTTGTTGGTGTTTTTCAATTTCGAGGTTGTTGTTGAATTTGTTGGTGTTTTTCAATGTTGAAGTTGTTGTTGAATTTGTTGGTGTTTTTCAATGTTGAGGTTGTTGTTGTTTTTCAATGTTGAGGTTGTTGTTGAATTTGTTGGTGTTTTTCAATGTTGAGGTTGTTGTTGTTTTTCAATGCTGAGGTTGTTGTTGAATTTGTTGGTGTTTTTCAATGTTGAGGTTGTTGTTGAATTTGTTGATGTTTTTCAATGTTGAGGTTGTTGTTGTTTTTCAATGTTGTGGTTGTTGTTGAATTTGTTGGTGTTTTTCAATGTTGAGGTTGTTATTGTTTTTCAATGTTGAGGTTGTTGTTGAATTTGTTGGTGTTTTTCAATGTTGAGGTTGTTGTTGAAATTGTTGGTGTTTTTCAATGTTGAGGTTGTTGTTGTTTTTCAATGTTGAGGTTGTTGTTGAATTTGTTGGTGTTTTTCAACTTAGAGGTTGTTGTTGTTTTTCAATGTTGAGTTTGTTGTTGAATTTGTTGGTGTTTTTCAATGTTGAGTTTGTTGTTGAATTTGTTGGTGTTTTTCAATTTCGAGGTTTTTGTTGAATTTGTTAGTGTTTTTCAATGTTGAGATTGTTGCTGAATTTGTTGGTGTTTTTCAATGTTGAGGTTGTTGTTGAATTTGTTGGTGTTTTTCAATGTTGAGGTTGTTGTTGTTTTTCAATGTTGAGGTTGTTGTTGTATTTGTTGGTGTTTTTCAATTTCGAGGTTGTTGTTGAATTTGTTGGTGTTTTTCAATGTTGAAGTTGTTGTTGAATTTGTTGGTGTTTTTCAATGTTGAGGTTGTTGTTGTTTTTCAATGTTGAGGTTGTTGTTGAATTTGTTGGTGTTTTTCAATGTTGAGGTTGTTGTTGTTTTTCAATGCTGAGGTTGTTGTTGAATTTGTTGGTGTTTTTCAATGTTGAGGTTGTTGTTGAATTTGTTGGTGCTTTTCAATGTTGAGGTTGTTGTTGTTTTTCAATGTTGAGGTTGTTGTTGAATTTGTTGGTGTTTTTCAATGTTTAGGTTGTTGTTGTTTTTCAATGTTGAGGTTGTTGTTGAATTTGTTGGTGTTTTTCAATGTTGAGGTTGTTGAATTTGTTGGTGTTTTTCAATGTTGATGTTGTTGTTGTTTTTCAATGCTGAGGTTGTTGTTGAATTTGTTGGTGTTTTTCAATGTTGAGTTTGTTGTTGTTTTTCAATGTTGAGGTTGTTGTTGTTTTTCAATGTCGAGGTTGTTGTTGAATTTGTTGGTGTTTTTCAAAGTTGAGGTTGTTGTTGTTTTTCAATGTTGAGTTTGTTGTTGAATTTGTTGGTGCATTTCAATGTTGAGTTTGTTGTTGAATTTGTTGGTGTTTTTCAATTTCGAGGTTGTTGTTAAATTTGTTAGTGTTTTTCAATGTTGAGGTTGTTGTTGAATTTGTTGGTGTTTTTCAATATTGAGGTTGTTGTTGAATTTGTTGGTGTTTTTCAATGTTGAGGTTGTTGTTGTTTTTCAATGTTGAGGTTGTTGTTGTATTTGTTGGTGTTTTTCAATTTCGAGGTTGTTGTTGAATTTGTTGGTGTTTTTCAATGTTGAGGTTGTTGTTGTTTTTCAATGTTGAGGTTGTTGTTGAATTTGTTGGTGTTTTTCAATGTAGAGGTTGTTGTTGAATTTGTTGGTGTTTTTCAATGTTGAGGTTGTTGTTATTTTTCAATGTTGAGGTTGTTGTTGAGTTTGTTGATGTTTTTCAATGTTGAGGTTGATTTTGAATTTGAGGGTGTTTTTCAATGTCGAGGTTGTTGTTGAATTTGTTGGTGTTTTTCAATGTTGAGGTTGTTGTTGTTTTTCAATGTTGAGGTTGTTGTTCAATTTGTTGGTGTTTTTCAATGTTGAGGTTGTTGTTGAATTTGTTGGTGTTTTTCAATGTTGAGGTTGTTGTTCTTTTTCAATGCTGAGGTTGTTGTTGAATTTGTTGGTGTTTTTCAATGTTGAGGTTGTTGTTGAATTTGTTGATGTTTTTCAATGTTGAGGTTGTTGTTGTTTTTCAATGTTGTGGTTGTTGTTGAATTTGTTGGTGTTTTTCAATGTTGAGGTTGTTGTTGTTTTTCAATGTTGAGGTTGTTGTTGAATTTGTTGGTGTTTTTCAATGTTGAGGTTGTTGTTGAAATTGTTGGTGTTTTTCAATGTTGAGGTTGTTGTTGTTTTTCAATGTTGAGGTTGTTGTTGAATTTGTTGGTGTTTTTCAATGTAGAGGTTGTTGTTGTTTTTCAATGTTGAGTTTGTTGTTGAATTTGTTGGTGTTTTTCAATGTTGAGTTTGTTGTTGAATTTGTAGGTGTTTTTCAATTTCGAGGTTGTTGTTGAATTTGTTAGTGTTTTTCAATGTTGAGATTGTTGCTGAATTTGTTGTTGTTTTTCAATGTTGAGGTTGTTGTTGAATTTGTTGGTGTTTTTCAATGTTGAGGTTGTTGTTGTTTTTCAATGTTGAGGTTGTTGTTGTATTTGTTGGTGTTTTTCAATTTCGAGGTTGTTGTTGAATTTGTTGGTGTTTTTCAATGTTGAAGTTGTTGTTGAATTTGTTGGTGCTTTTCAATGTTGAGGTTGTTGTTGTTTTTCAATGTTGAGGTTGTTGTTGAATTTGTTGGTGTTTTTCAATGTTGAGGTTGTTGTTTTTTTTCAATGCTGAGGTTGTTGTTGAATTTGTTGGTGTTTTTCAATGTTGAGGTTGTTGTTGAATTTGTTGTTGTTTTTCAATGTTGAGGTTGTTGTTGTTTTTCAATGTTGAGGTTGTTGTTGAATTTGTTGGTGTTTTTCAATTTTAGGTTGTTGTTGTTTTTCAATGTTGAGGTTGTTGTTGAATTTGTTGGTGTTTTTCAATCTTGAGGTTGTTGTTGAATTTGTTGGTGTTTTTCACTGTTGAGGTTGTTGTTGTTTTTCAATGCTGAGGTTGTTGTTGAATTTGTTGGTGTTTTTCAATGTTGAGTTTGTTGTTGTTTTTCAATGTTGAGGTTGTTGTTGTTTTTCAATGGCGAGGTTGTTGTTGAATTTGTTGGTGTTTTTCAATGTTGAGGTTGTTGTTGTTTTTCAACGTTGAGTTTGTTGTTGAATTTGTTGGTGTTTTTCAATTTCGAGGTTGTTGTTAAATTTGTTAGTGTTTTTCAATGTTGAGGTTGTTGTTGAATTTGCTGGTGTTTTTCAATATTGAGGTTCTTGTTGAATTTGTTGGTGTTTTTCAATGTTGAGGTTGTTGTTGTTTTTCAATGTTGAGGTTGTTGTTGTATTTGTTGGTGTTTTTCAATTTCGAGGTTGTTGTTGAATTTGTTGGTGTTTTTCAATGTTGAGGTTGTTGTTGTTTTTCAATGTTGAGGTTTTTGTTGAATTTGTTGGTGTTTTTCAATGTAGAGGTTGTTGTTGTATTTCAATGTTGAGTTTGTTGTTGAATTTGTTGGTGTTTTTCAATGTTGAGGTTGTTGTTGTTTTTCAATGTTGAGGTTGTTGTTGAATTTGTTGGTGTTTTTCAATGTTTAGGTTGTATTTGTTTTTCAAAGTTGAGGTTGTTGTTGAATTTGTTGGTGTTTTTCAATGTTGAGGCTGTTGTTGAATTTGTTGGTGTTTTTCAATGTTGAGGTTGTTGTTGTTTTTCAATGTTGAGGTTGTTGTTGAATTTGTTGGTGTTTTTCAATGTTGAGGTTGTTGTTGTTTTTCAATGTTGAGGTTGTTGTTGAATTTGTTGGTGTTTTTCAATGTTGAGGTTGTTGTTCTTTTTCAATGCTGAGGTTGTTGTTGAATTTGTTGGTGTTTTTCAATGTTGAGGTTGTTGTTGAATTTGTTGATGTTTTTCAATGTTGAGGTTGTTGTTGTTTTTCAATGTTGTGGTTGTTGTTGAATTTGTTGGTGTTTTTCAATGTTGAGGTTGTTGTTGTTTTTCAATGTTGAGGTTGTTGTTGAATTTGTTGGTGTTTTTCAATGTTGAGGTTGTTGTTGAAATTGTTGGTGTTTTTCAATGTTGAGGTTGTTGTTGTTTTTCAATGTTGAGGTTGTTGTTGAATTTGTTGGTGTTTTTCAATGTAGAGGTTGTTGTTGTTTTTCAATGTTGAGTTTGTTGTTGAATTTGTTGGTGTTTTTCAATGTTGAGTTTGTTGTTGAATTTGTAGGTGTTTTTCAATTTCGAGGTTGTTGTTGAATTTGTTAGTGTTTTTCAATGTTGAGATTGTTGCTGAATTTGTTGGTGCTTTTCAATGTTGAGGTTGTTGTTGAATTTGTTGGTGTTTTTCAATGTTGAGGTTGTTGTTGTTTTTCAATGTTGAGGTTGTTGTTGTATTTGTTGGTGTTTTTCAATTTCGAGGTTGTTGTTGAATTTGTTGGTGTTTTTCAATGTTGAAGTTGTTGTTGAATTTGTTGGTGCTTTTCAATGTTGAGGTTGTTGTTGTTTTTCAGTGTTGAGGTTGTTGTTGAATTTGTTGGTGTTTTTCAATGTTGAGGTTGTTGTTGTTTTTCAATGCTGAGGTTGTTGTTGAATTTGTTGGTGTTTTTCAATGTTGAGGTTGTTGTTGAATTTGTTGGTGCTTTTCAATGTTGAGGTTGTTGTTGTTTTTCAATGTTGAGGTTGTTGTTGAATTTGTTGGTGTTTTTCAATTTTAGGTTGTTGTTGTTTTTCGATGTTGAGGTTGTTGTTGAATTTGTTGGTGTTTTTCAATCTTGAGGTTGTTGTTGAATTTGTTGGTGTTTTTCACTGTTGAGGTTGTTGTTGTTTTTCAATGCTGAGGTTGTTGTTGAATTTGTTGGTGTTTTTCAATGTTGAGTTTGTTGTTGTTTTTCAATGTTGAGGTTGTTGTTGTTTTTCAATGTCGAGGTTGTTGTTGAATTTGTTGGTGTTTTTCAATGTTGAGGTTGTTGTTGTTTTTCAACGTTGAGTTTGTTGTTGAATTTGTTGGTGTTTTTCAATTTCGAGGTTGTTGTTAAATTTGTTAGTGTTTTTCAATGTTGAGGTTGTTGTTGAATTTGCTGGTGTTTTTCAATATTGAGGTTGTTGTTGAATTTGTTGGTGTTTTTCAATGTTGAGGTTGTTGTTGTTTTTCAATGTTGAGGTTGTTGTTGTATTTGTTGGTGTTTTTCAATTTCGAGGTTGTTGTTGAATTTGTTGGTGTTTTTCAATGTTGAGGTTGTTGTTGTTTTTCAATGTTGAGGTTTTTGTTGAATTTGTTGGTGTTTTTCAATGTAGAGGTTGTTGTTGTATTTCAATGTTGAGTTTGTTGTTGAATTTGTTGGTGTTTTTCAATGTTGAGGTTGTTGTTGTTTTTCAATGTTGAGGTTGTTGTTGAATTTGTTGGTGTTTTTCAATGTTTAGGTTGTTGTTGTTTTTCAAAGTTGAGGTTGTTGTTGAATTTGTTGGTGTTTTTCAATGTTGAGGCTGTTGTTGAATTTGTTGGTGTTTTTCAATGTTGAGGTTGTTGTTGTTTTTCAATGTTGAGGTTGTTGTTGAATTTGTTGGTGTTTTTCAATGTTGAGGTTGTTGTTGTTTTTCAATGTTGAGGTTGTTGTTCAATTTGTTGGTGTTTTTCAATGTTGAGGTTGTTGTTGAATTTGTTGGTGTTTTTCAATGTTGAGGTTGTTGTTCTTTTTCAATGCTGAGGTTGTTGTTGAATTTGTTGGTGTTTTTCAATGTTGAGGTTGTTGTTGAATTTGTTGATGTTTTTCAATGTTGAGGTTGTTGTTGTTTTTCAATGTTGTGGTTGTTGTTGAATTTGTTGGTGTTTTTCAATGTTGAGGTTGTTGTTGTTTTTCAATGTTGAGGTTGTTGTTGAATTTGTTGGTGTTTTTCAATGTTGAGGTTGTTGTTGAAATTGTTGGTGTTTTTCAATGTTGAGGTTGTTGTTGTTTTTCAATGTTGAGGTTGTTGTTGAATTTGTTGGTGTTTTTCAATGTAGAGGTTGTTGTTGTTTTTCAATGTTGAGTTTGTTGTTGAATTTGTTGGTGTTTTTCAATGTTGAGTTTGTTGTTGAATTTGTTGGTGTTTTTCAATTTCGAGGTTGTTGTTGAATTTGTTAGTGTTTTTCAATGTTGAGATTGTTGCTGAATTTGTTGGTGTTTTTCAATGTTGAGGTTGTTGTTGAATTTGTTGGTGTTTTTCAATGTTGAGGTTGTTGTTGTTTTTCAATGTTGAGGTTGTTGTTGTATTTGTTGGTGTTTTTCAATTTCGAGGTTGTTGTTGAATTTGTTGGTGTTTTTCAATGTTGAAGTTGTTGTTGAATTTGTTGGTGTTTTTCAATGTTGAGGTTGTTGTTGTTTTTCAATGTTGAGGTTGTTGTTGAATTTGTTGGTGTTTTTCAATGTTGAGGTTGTTGTTGTTTTTCAATGCTGAGGTTGTTGTTGAATTTGTTGGTGTTTTTCAATGTTGAGGTTGTTGTTGAATTTGTTGGTGCTTTTCAATGTTGAGGTTGTTGTTGTTTTTCAATGTTGAGGTTGTTGTTGAATTTGTTGGTGTTTTTCAATGTTTAGGTTGTTGTTGTTTTTCAATGTTGAGGTTGTTGTTGAATTTGTTGGTGTTTTTCAATCTTGAGGTTGTTGTTGAATTTGTTGGTGTTTTTCACTGTTGAGGTTGTTGTTGTTTTTCAATGCTGAGGTTGTTGTTGAATTTGTTGGTGTTTTTCAATGTTGAGTTTGTTGTTGTTTTTCAATGTTGAGGTTGTTGTTGTTTTTCAATGTCGAGGTTGTTGTTGAATTTGTTGGTGTTTTTCAATGTTGAGGTTGTTGTTGTTTTTCAATGTTGAGTTTGTTGTTGAATTTGTTGGTGTTTTTCAATTTCGAGGTTGTTGTTAAATTTGTTAGTGTTTTTCAATGTTGAGGTTGTTGTTGAATTTGTTGGTGTTTTTCAATATTGAGGTTGTTGTTGAATTTGTTGGTGTTTTTCAATGTTGAGGTTGTTGTTGTTTTTCAATGTTGAGGTTGTTGTTGTATTTGTTGGTGTTTTTCGATTTCGAGGTTGTTGTTGAATTTGTTGGTGTTTTTCAATGTTGAGGTTGTTGTTGTTTTTCAATGTTGAGGTTGTTGTTGAATTTGTTGGTGTTTTTCAATGTAGAGGTTGTTGTTGTATTTCAATGTTGAGTTTGTTGTTGAATTTGTTGGTGTTTTTCAATGTTGAGGTTGTTGTTGTTTTTCAATGTTGAGGTTGTTGTTGAATTTGTTGGTGTTTTTCAATGTTTAGGTTGTTGTTGTTTTTCAAAGTTGAGGTTGTTGTTGAATTTGTTGGTGTTTTTCAATGTTGAGGCTGTTGTTGAATTTGTTGGTGTTTTTCAATGTTGAGGTTGTTGTTGTTTTTCAATGTTGAGGTTGTTGTTGAATTTGTTGGTGTTTTTCAATGTTGAGGTTGTTGTTGTTTTTCATTTTGAGGTTGTTGTTGAATTTGTTGGTGTTTTTCAACGTTGAGGTTGTTGTTGTTTTTCAATGTTGAGGTTGTTGTTGAATTTGTTGGTGTTTTTCAATGTTGAGGTTGTTGTTGAATTTGCTGGTGTTTTTCAATGTTGAGGTTGTTGTTATTTTTCAATGTTGAGGTTGTTGTTGAGTTTGTTGGTGTTTTTCAATGTTGAGGTTGATTTTGAATTTGAGGGTGTTTTTCAATTTCGAGGTTGTTGTTGAATTTGTTTGTGTTTTTCAATGTTGAGGTTGTTGTTGTTTTTCAATGTTGAGGTTGTTGTTGAATTTGTTGGTGTTTTTCAATGTTGAGGTTGTTGTTGAATTTGTTGGTGTTTTTCAATGTTGAGGTTGTTGTTCTTTTTCAATGCTGAGGTTGTTGTTGCATTTGTTGGTGTTTTTCAATGTTGAGGTTGTTGTTGAATTTGTTGATGTTTTTCAATGTTGAGGTTGTTGTTGTTTTTCAATGTTGAGGTTGTTGTTGAATTTGTTGGTGTGTTTCAATGTTGAGGTTGTTGTTGTTTTTCAATGTTGAGGTTGTTGTTGAATTTGTTGGTGTTTTTCAATGTTGAGGTTGTTGTTGAATTTGTTGGTGTTTTTCAATGTTGAGGTTGTTGTTGTTTTTCAATGTTGAGGTTGTTGTTGAATTTGTTGGTGTTTTTCAATGTAGAGGTTGATGTTGTTTTTCAATGTTGAGTTTGTTGTTGAATTTGTTGGTGTTTTTCAATGTTGAGTTTGTGGTTGAATTTGTTGGTGTTTTTCAATTTCGAGGTTGTTGTTGTTTTTCAATGTTGAGGTTGTTGTTGTATTTGTTGGTGTTTTTCAATTTCGAGGTTGTTGTTGAATTTGTTGGTGTTTTTCAATGTTGAAGTTGTTGTTGAATTTGTTGGTGCTTTTCAATGTTGAGGTTGTTGTTGTTTTTCAATGTTGAGGTTGTTGTTGAATTTGTTGGTGTTTTTCAATATTGAGGTTGTTGTTGTTTTTCAATGCTGAGGTTGTTGTTGAATTTGTTGGTGTTTTTCAATGTTGAGGTTGTTGTTGAATTTGTTGGTGTTTTTCAATGTTGAGGTTGTTGTTGTTTTTCAATGTTGAGGTTGTTGTTGAATTTGTTGGTGTTTTTCAATGTTGAGGTTGTTGCTGTTTTTCAATGTTGAGGTTGTTGTTGAATTTGTTGGTGTTTTTAAATGTTGAGGTTGTTGTTGAATTTGCTGGTGTTTTGCAATGTTGAGGTGGTTGTTGTTTTTCAATGTTGAGGATGTTGTTGAATTTGTTGGTGTTTTTCAATGTTGAGGTTGTTGTTGTTTTTCAATGTTGAGGTTGTTGTTGTATTTGTTGGTGTTTTTCAATTTCGAGGTTGTTGTTGAGTTTGTTGGTGTTTTTCAATGTTGAAGTTGTTATTGAATTTGTTGGTGTTTTTCAATGTTGAGGTTGTTGTTGTTTTTCAATGTTGAGGTTGTTGTTGAATTTGTTGGTGTTTTTCAATGTTGAGGTTGTTGTTGTTTTTCAATGCTGAGGTTGTTGTTGAATTTGTTGGTGTTTTTCAATGTTGAGGTTGTTGTTGAATTTGTTGGTGTTTTTCAATGTTGAGGTTGTTGTTGTTTTTCAATGTTGAGTTTGTTGTTGAATTTGTTGGTGTTTTTCAATGTTTAGGTTGTTGTTGTTTTTCAAAGTTGAGGTTGTTGTTGAATTTGTTGGTGTTTTTCAATGTTGAGGTTGTTGTTGAATTTGTTGGTGTTTTTCAATGTTGAGGTTGTTGTTGTTTTTCAAAGTTGAGGTTGTTGTTGAATTTGTTGGTGTTTTTCAATGTTGAGGTTGTTGTTGAATTTGTTGGTGTTTTTCAATGTTGAGGTTGTTGTTATTTTTCAATGTTGAGGTTGTTGTTGAGTTTGTTGGTGTTTTTCAATGTTGAGGTTGATTTTGAATTTGAGGGTGTTTTTCAATGTCGAGGTTGTTGTTGAATTTGTTGGTGCTTTTCAATGTTGAGGCTGTTGTTGTTTTTCAATGTTGAGGTTGTTGTTGAATTTGTTGGTGTTTTTCAATGTTGAGGTTGTTGTTGAATTTGTTGGTGTTTTTCAATGTTGAGGTTGTTGTTCTTTTTCAATGCTGAGGTTGTTGTTGAGTTTGTTGGTGTTTTTCAATGTTGAGGTTGTTGTTGAATTTGTTGATGTTTTTCAATGTTGAGGTTGTTGTTGTTTTTCAATGTTGTGGTTGTTGTTGAATTTGTTGGTGTTTTTCAATGTTGAGGTTGTTGTTGTTTTTCAATGTTGAGGTTGTTGTTGAATTTGTTGGTGTTTTTCAATGTTGAGGTTGTTGTTGAAATTGTTGGTGTTTTTCAATGTTGAGGTTGTTGTTGTTTTTCAATGTTGAGGTTGTTGTTGAATTTGTTGGTGTTTTTCAATGTAGAGGTTGTTGTTGTTTTTCAATGTTGAGTTTGTTGTTGAATTTGTTGGTGTTTTTCAATGTTGAGTTTGTTGTTGAATTTGTTGGTGTTTTTCAATTTCGAGGTTTTTGTTGAATTTGTTAGTGTTTTTCAATGTTGAGATTGTTGCTGAATTTGTTGGTGTTTTTCAATGTTGAGGTTGTTGTTGAATTTGTTGGTGTTTTTCAATGTTGAGGTTGTTGTTGTTTTTCAATGTTGAGGTTGTTGTTGTATTTGTTGGTGTTTTTCAATTTCGAGGTTGTTGTTGAATTTGTTGGTGTTTTTCAATGTTGAAGTTGTTGTTGAATTTGTTGGTGTTTTTCAATGTTGAGGTTGTTGTTGTTTTTCAATGTTGAGGTTGTTGTTGAATTTGTTGGTGTTTTTCAATGTTGAGGTTGTTGTTGTTTTTCAATGCTGAGGTTGTTGTTGAATTTGTTGGTGTTTTTCAATGTTGAGGTTGTTGTTGAATTTTTTGGTGCTTTTCAATGTTGAGGTTGTTGTTGTTTTTCAATGTTGAGGTTGTTGTTGAATTTGTTGGTGTTTTTCAATGTTTAGGTTGTTGTTGTTTTTCAATGTTGAGGTTGTTGTTGAATTTGTTGGTGTTTTTCAATGTTGAGGTTGTTGTTGTTTTTCAATGCTGAGGTTGTTGTTGAATTTGTTGGTGTTTTTCAATGTTGAGTTTGTTGTTGTTTTCCAATGTTGAGGTTGTTGTTGTTTTTCAATGTTGAGGTTGTTGTTGAATTTGTTGATGTTTTTCAATGTTGAGGTTGTTGTTGTTTTTCAATGTTGAGGTTGTTGTTGAATTTGTTGGTGTGTTTCAATGTTGAGGTTGTTGTTGTTTTTCAATGTTGAGGTTGTTGTTGAATTTGTTGGTGTTTTTCAATGTTGAGGTTGTTGTTGAATTTGTTGGTGTTTTTCAATGTTGAGGTTGTTGTTGTTTTTCAATGTTGAGGTTGTTGTTGAATTTGTTGGTGTTTTTCAATGTAGAGGTTGATGTTGTTTTTCAATGTTGAGTTTGTTGTTGAATTTGTTGGTGTTTTTCAATTTCGAGGTTGTTGTTAAATTTGTTAGTGTTTTTCAATGTTGAGGTTGTTGTTGAATTTGTTGGTGTTTTTCAATGTTGAGGTTGTTGTTGTTTTTCAAAGTTGAGGTTGTTGTTGAATTTGTTGGTGTTTTTCAATGTTGAGGTTGTTGTTGAATTTGTTGGTGTTTTTCAATGTTGAGGTTGTTGTTATTTTTCAATGTTGAGGTTGTTGTTGAGTTTGTTGGTGTTTTTCAATGTTGAGGTTGATTTTGAATTTGAGGGTGTTTTTCAATGTCGAGGTTGTTGTTGAATTTGTTGGTGCTTTTCAATGTTGAGGTTGTTGTTGTTTTTCAATGTTGAGGTTGTTGTTGAATTTGTTGGTGTTTTTCAATGTTGAGGTTGTTGTTGAATTTGTTGGTGTTTTTCAATGTTGAGGTTGTTCTTCTTTTTCAATGCTGAGGTTGTTGTTGAGTTTGTTGGTGTTTTTCAATGTTGAGGTTGTTGTTGAATTTGTTGATGTTTTTCAATGTTGAGGTTGTTGTTGTTTTTCAATGTTGTGGTTGTTGTTGAATTTGTTGGTGTTTTTCAATGTTGAGGTTGTTGTTGTTTTTCAATGTTGAGGTTGTTGTTGAATTTGTTGGTGTTTTTCAATGTTGAGGTTGTTGTTGAAATTGTTGGTGTTTTTCAATGTTGAGGTTGTTGTTGTTTTTCAATGTTGAGGTTGTTGTTGAATTTGTTGGTGTTTTTCAATGTAGAGGTTGTTGTTGTTTTTCAATGTTGAGTTTGTTGTTGAATTTGTTGGTGTTTTTCAATGTTGAGTTTGTTGTTGAATTTGTTGGTGTTTTTCAATTTCGAGGTTTTTGTTGAATTTGTTAGTGTTTTTCAATGTTGAGATTGTTGCTGAATTTGTTGGTGTTTTTCAATGTTGAGGTTGTTGTTGAATTTGTTGGTGTTTTTCAATGTTGAGGTTGTTGTTGTTTTTCAATGTTGAGGTTGTTGTTGTATTTGTTGGTGTTTTTCAATTTCGAGGTTGTTGTTGAATTTGTTGGTGTTTTTCAATGTTGAAGTTGTTGTTGAATTTGTTGGTGTTTTTCAATGTTGAGGTTGTTGTTGTTTTTCAATGTTGAGGTTGTTGTTGAATTTGTTGGTGTTTTTCAATGTTGAGGTTGTTGTTGTTTTTCAATGCTGAGGTTGTTGTTGAATTTGTTGGTGTTTTTCAATGTTGAGGTTGTTGTTGAATTTTTTGGTGCTTTTCAATGTTGAGGTTGTTGTTGTTTTTCAATGTTGAGGTTGTTGTTGAATTTGTTGGTGTTTTTCAATGTTTAGGTTGTTGTTGTTTTTCAATGTTGAGGTTGTTGTTGAATTTGTTGGTGTTTTTCAATGTTGAGGTTGTTGTTGTTTTTCAATGCTGAGGTTGTTGTTGAATTTGTTGGTGTTTTTCAATGTTGAGTTTGTTGTTGTTTTCCAATGTTGAGGTTGTTGTTGTTTTTCAATGTTGAGGTTGTTGTTGAATTTGTTGATGTTTTTCAATGTTGAGGTTGTTGTTGTTTTTCAATGTTGAGGTTGTTGTTGAATTTGTTGGTGTGTTTCAATGTTGAGGTTGTTGTTGTTTTTCAATGTTGAGGTTGTTGTTGAATTTGTTGGTGTTTTTCAATGTTGAGGTTGTTGTTGAATTTGTTGGTGTTTTTCAATGTTGAGGTTGTTGTTGTTTTTCAATGTTGAGGTTGTTGTTGAATTTGTTGGTGTTTTTCAATGTAGAGGTTGATGTTGTTTTTCAATGTTGAGTTTGTTGTTGAATTTGTTGGTGTTTTTCAATGTTGAGTTTGTGGTTGAATTTGTTGGTGTTTTTCAATTTCGAGGTTGTTGTTGTTTTTCAATGTTGAGGTTGTTGTTGTATTTGTTGGTGTTTTTCAATTTCGAGGTTGTTGTTGAATTTGTTGGTGTTTTTCAATGTTGAAGTTGTTGTTGAATTTGTTTTTGCTTTTCAATGTTGAGGTTGTTGTTGTTTTTCAATGTTGAGGTTGTTGTTGAATTTGTTGGTGTTTTTCAATGTTGAGGTTGTTGTTGTTTTTCAATGCTGAGGTTGTTGTTGAATTTGTTGGTGTTTTTCAATGTTGAGGTTGTTGTTGAATTTGTTGGTGTTTTTCAATGTTGAGGTTGTTGTTGTTTTTCAATGTTGAGGTTGTTGTTGAATTTGTTGGTGTTTTTCAATGTTGAGGTTGTTGCTGTTTTTCAATGTTGAGGTTGTTGTTGAATTTGTTGGTGTTTTTAAATGTTGAGGTTGTTGTTGAATTTGCTGGTGTTTTGCAATGTTGAGGTGGTTGTTGTTTTTCAATGTTGAGGATGTTGTTGAATTTGTTGGTGTTTTTCAATGTTGAGGTTGTTGTTGTTTTTCAATGTTGAGGTTGTTGTTGTATTTGTTGGTGTTTTTCAATTTCGAGGTTGTTGTTGAGTTTGTTGGTGTTTTTCAATGTTGAAGTTGTTATTGAATTTGTTGGTGTTTTTCAATGTTGAGGTTGTTGTTGTTTTTCAATGTTGAGGTTGTTGTTGAATTTGTTGGTGTTTTTCAATGTTGAGGTTGTTGTTGTTTTTCAATGCTGAGGTTGTTGTTGAATTTGTTGGTGTTTTTCAATGTTGAGGTTGTTGTTGAATTTGTTGGTGTTTTTCAATGTTGAGGTTGTTGTTGTTTTTCAATGTTGAGTTTGCTGTTGAATTTGTTGGTGTTTTTCAATGTTTAGGTTGTTGTTGTTTTTCAAAGTTGAGGTTGTTGTTGAATTTGTTGGTGTTTTTCAATGTTGAGGTTGTTGTTGAATTTGTTGGTGTTTTTCAATGTTGAGGTTGTTGTTGTTTTTCAAAGTTGAGGTTGTTGTTGAATTTGTTGGTGTTTTTCAATGTTGAGGTTGTTGTTGAATTTGTTGGTGTTTTTCAATGTTGAGGTTGTTGTTATTTTTCAATGTTGAGGTTGTTGTTGAGTTTGTTGGTGTTTTTCAATGTTGAGGTTGATTTTGAATTTGAGGGTGTTTTTCAATGTCGAGGTTGTTGTTGAATTTGTTGGTGCTTTTCAATGTTGAGGTTGTTGTTGTTTTTCAATGTTGAGGTTGTTGTTGAATTTGTTGGTGTTTTTCAATGTTGAGGTTGTTGTTGAATTTGTTGGTGTGTTTCAATGTTGAGGTTGTTGTTCTTTTTCAATGCTGAGGTTGTTGTTGAGTTTGTTGGTGTTTTTCAATGTTGAGGTTGTTGTTGAATTTGTTGATGTTTTTCAATGTTGAGGTTGTTGTTGTTTTTCAATGTTGTGGTTGTTGTTGAATTTGTTGGTGTTTTTCAATGTTGAGGTTGTTGTTGTTTTTCAATGTTGAGGTTGTTGTTGAATTTGTTGGTGTTTTTCAATGTTGAGGTTGTTGTTGAAATTGTTGGTGTTTTTCAATGTTGAGGTTGTTGTTGTTTTTCAATGTTGAGGTTGTTGTTGAATTTGTTGGTGTTTTTCAATGTAGAGGTTGTTGTTGTTTTTCAATGTTGAGTTTGTTGTTGAATTTGTTGGTGTTTTTCAATGTTGAGTTTGTTGTTGAATTTGTTGGTGTTTTTCAATTTCGAGGTTTTTGTTCAATTTGTTAGTGTTTTTCAATGTTGAGGTTGTTGCTGAATTTGTTGGTGTTTTTCAATGTTGAGGTTGTTGTTGAATTTGTTGGTGTTTTTCAATGTTGAGGTTGTTGTTGTTTTTCAATGTTGAGGTTGTTGTTGTATTTGTTGGTGTTTTTCAATTTCGAGGTTGTTGTTGAATTTGTTGGTGTTTTTCAATGTTGAAGTTGTTGTTGAATTTGTTGGTGTTTTTCAATGTTGAGGTTGTTGTTGTTTTTCAATGTTGAGGTTGTTGTTGAATTTGTTGGTGTTTTTCAATGTTGAGGTTGTTGTTGTTTTTCAATGCTGAGGTTGTTGTTGAATTTGTTGGTGTTTTTCAATGTTGAGGTTGTTGTTGAATTTTTTGGTGCTTTTCAATGTTGAGGTTGTTGTTGTTTTTCAATGTTGAGGTTGTTGTTGAATTTGTTGGTGTTTTTCAATGTTTAGGTTGTTGTTGTTTTTCAATGTTGAGGTTGTTGTTGAATTTGTTGGTGTTTTTCAATGTTGAGGTTGTTGTTGTTTTTCAATGCTGAGGTTGTTGTTGAATTTGTTGGTGTTTTTCAATGTTGAGTTTGTTGTTGTTTTCCAATGTTGAGGTTGTTGTTGTTTTTCAATGTCGAGGTTGTTGTTGAATTTGTTGGTGTTTTTCAATGTTGAGGTTGTTGTTGTTTTTCAATGTTGAGTTTGTTGTTGAATTTGTTGGTGTTTTTCAATTTCGAGGTTGTTGTTAAATTTGTTAGTGTTTTTCAATGTTGAGGTTGTTGTTGAATTTGTTGGTGTTTTTCAATATTGAGGTTGTTGTTGAATTTGTTGGTGTTTTTCAATGTTGAGGTTGTTGTTGTTTTTCAATGTCGAGGTTGTTGTTGAATTTGTTGATGTTTTTCAATGTTGAGGTTGTTGTTGTTTTTCAATGTTGAGGTTGTTGTTGAATTTGTTGGTGTGTTTCAATGTTGAGGTTGTTGTTGTTTTTCAATGTTGAGGTTGTTGTTGAATTTGTTGGTGTTTTTCAATGTTGAGGTTGTTGTTGAATTTGTTGGTGTTTTTCAATGTTGAGGTTGTTGTTGTTTTTCAATGTTGAGGTTGTTGTTGAATTTGTTGGTGTTTTTCAATGTAGAGGTTGATGTTGTTTTTCAATGTTGAGTTTGTTGTTGAATTTGTTGGTGTTTTTCAATGTTGAGTTTGTGGTTGAATTTGTTGGTGTTTTTCAATTTCGAGGTTGTTGTTGTTTTTCAATGTTGAGGTTGTTGTTGTATTTGTTGGTGTTTTTCAATTTCGAGGTTGTTGTTGAATTTGTTGGTGTTTTTCAATGTTGAAGTTGTTGTTGAATTTGTTTTTGCTTTTCAATGTTGAGGTTGTTGTTGTTTTTCAATGTTGAGGTTGTTGTTGAATTTGTTGGTGTTTTTCAATGTTGAGGTTGTTGTTGTTTTTCAATGCTGAGGTTGTTGTTGAATTTGTTGGTGTTTTTCAATGTTGAGGTTGTTGTTGAATTTGTTGGTGTTTTTCAATGTTGAGGTTGTTGTTGTTTTTCAATGTTGAGGTTGTTGTTGAATTTGTTGGTGTTTTTCAATGTTGAGGTTGTTGCTGTTTTTCAATGTTGAGGTTGTTGTTGAATTTGTTGGTGTTTTTAAATGTTGAGGTTGTTGTTGAATTTGCTGGTGTTTTGCAATGTTGAGGTGGTTGTTGTTTTTCAATGTTGAGGATGTTGTTGAATTTGTTGGTGTTTTTCAATGTTGAGGTTGTTGTTGTTTTTCAATGTTGAGGTTGTTGTTGTATTTGTTGGTGTTTTTCAATTTCGAGGTTGTTGTTGAGTTTGTTGGTGTTTTTCAATGTTGAAGTTGTTATTGAATTTGTTGGTGTTTTTCAATGTTGAGGTTGTTGTTGTTTTTCAATGTTGAGGTTGTTGTTGAATTTGTTGGTGTTTTTCAATGTTGAGGTTGTTGTTGTTTTTCAATGCTGAGGTTGTTGTTGAATTTGTTGGTGTTTTTCAATGTTGAGGTTGTTGTTGAATTTGTTGGTGTTTTTCAATGTTGAGGTTGTTGTTGTTTTTCAATGTTGAGTTTGCTGTTGAATTTGTTGGTGTTTTTCAATGTTTAGGTTGTTGTTGTTTTTCAAAGTTGAGGTTGTTGTTGAATTTGTTGGTGTTTTTCAATGTTGAGGTTGTTGTTGAATTTGTTGGTGTTTTTCAATGTTGAGGTTGTTGTTGTTTTTCAAAGTTGAGGTTGTTGTTGAATTTGTTGGTGTTTTTCAATGTTGAGGTTGTTGTTGAATTTGTTGGTGTTTTTCAATGTTGAGGTTGTTGTTATTTTTCAATGTTGAGGTTGTTGTTGAGTTTGTTGGTGTTTTTCAATGTTGAGGTTGATTTTGAATTTGAGGGTGTTTTTCAATGTCGAGGTTGTTGTTGAATTTGTTGGTGCTTTTCAATGTTGAGGTTGTTGTTGTTTTTCAATGTTGAGGTTGTTGTTGAATTTGTTGGTGTTTTTCAATGTTGAGGTTGTTGTTGAATTTGTTGGTGTGTTTCAATGTTGAGGTTGTTGTTCTTTTTCAATGCTGAGGTTGTTGTTGAGTTTGTTGGTGTTTTTCAATGTTGAGGTTGTTGTTGAATTTGTTGATGTTTTTCAATGTTGAGGTTGTTGTTGTTTTTCAATGTTGTGGTTGTTGTTGAATTTGTTGGTGTTTTTCAATGTTGAGGTTGTTGTTGTTTTTCAATGTTGAGGTTGTTGTTGAATTTGTTGGTGTTTTTCAATGTTGAGGTTGTTGTTGAAATTGTTGGTGTTTTTCAATGTTGAGGTTGTTGTTGTTTTTCAATGTTGAGGTTGTTGTTGAATTTGTTGGTGTTTTTCAATGTAGAGGTTGTTGTTGTTTTTCAATGTTGAGTTTGTTGTTGAATTTGTTGGTGTTTTTCAATGTTGAGTTTGTTGTTGAATTTGTTGGTGTTTTTCAATTTCGAGGTTTTTGTTCAATTTGTTAGTGTTTTTCAATGTTGAGGTTGTTGCTGAATTTGTTGGTGTTTTTCAATGTTGAGGTTGTTGTTGAATTTGTTGGTGTTTTTCAATGTTGAGGTTGTTGTTGTTTTTCAATGTTGAGGTTGTTGTTGTATTTGTTGGTGTTTTTCAATTTCGAGGTTGTTGTTGAATTTGTTGGTGTTTTTCAATGTTGAAGTTGTTGTTGAATTTGTTGGTGTTTTTCAATGTTGAGGTTGTTGTTGTTTTTCAATGTTGAGGTTGTTGTTGAATTTGTTGGTGTTTTTCAATGTTGAGGTTGTTGTTGTTTTTCAATGCTGAGGTTGTTGTTGAATTTGTTGGTGTTTTTCAATGTTGAGGTTGTTGTTGAATTTTTTGGTGCTTTTCAATGTTGAGGTTGTTGTTGTTTTTCAATGTTGAGGTTGTTGTTGAATTTGTTGGTGTTTTTCAATGTTTAGGTTGTTGTTGTTTTTCAATGTTGAGGTTGTTGTTGAATTTGTTGGTGTTTTTCAATGTTGAGGTTGTTGTTGTTTTTCAATGCTGAGGTTGTTGTTGAATTTGTTGGTGTTTTTCAATGTTGAGTTTGTTGTTGTTTTCCAATGTTGAGGTTGTTGTTGTTTTTCAATGTCGAGGTTGTTGTTGAATTTGTTGGTGTTTTTCAATGTTGAGGTTGTTGTTGTTTTTCAATGTTGAGTTTGTTGTTGAATTTGTTGGTGTTTTTCAATTTCGAGGTTGTTGTTAAATTTGTTAGTGTTTTTCAATGTTGAGGTTGTTGTTGAATTTGTTGGTGTTTTTCAATATTGAGGTTGTTGTTGAATTTGTTGGTGTTTTTCAATGTTGAGGTTGTTGTTGTTTTTCAATGTTGAGGTTGTTGTTGTATTTGTTGGTGTTTTTCAATTTCGAGGTTGTTGTTGAATTTGTTGGTGTTTTTCAATGTTTAGGTTGTTGTTGTTTTTCAATGTTGAGGTTGTTGTTGAATTTGTTGGTGTTTTTCAATGTAGAGGTTGTTGTTGTATTTCAATGTTGAGTTTGTTGTTGAATTTGTTGGTGTTTTTCAATGTTGAGGTTGTTGTTGTTTTTCAATGTTGAGGTTGTTGTTGAATTTGTTGGTGTTTTTCAATGTTTAGGTTGTTGTTGTTTTTCAAAGTTGAGGTTGTTGTTGAATGTGTTGGTGTTTTTCAATGTTGAGGTTGTTGTTGAATTTGTTGGTGTTTTTCAATGTTGAGGTTGTTGTTGTTTTTCAATGTTGAGGTTGTTGTTGAATTTGTTGGTGTGTTTCAATGTTGAGGTTGTTGTTGTTTTTCAATGTTGAGGATGTTGTTGAATTTGTTGGTGTTTTTCAATGTTGAGGTTGTTGTTGAATTTGTTGGTGTTTTTCAATGTTGAGGTTGTTGTTGTTTTTCAATGTTGAGGTTGTTGTTGAATTTGTTGGTGTTTTTCAATGTAGAGGTTGATGTTGTTTTTCAATGTTGAGTTTGTTGTTGAATTTGTTGGTGTTTTTCAATGTTGAGTTTGTGGTTGAATTTGTTGGTGTTTTTCAATTTCGAGGTTGTTGTTGTTTTTCAATGTTGAGGTTGTTGTTGTATTTGTTGGTGTTTTTCAATTTCGAGGTTGTTGTTGAATTTGTTGGTGTTTTTCAATGTTGAAGTTGTTGTTGAATTTGTTGGTGTTTTTCAATGTTGAGGTTGTTGTTGTTTTTCAATGTTGAGGTTGTTGTTGAATTTGTTGGTGTTTTTCAATGTTGAGGTTGTTGTTGTTTTTCAATGCTGAGGTTGTTGTTGAATTTGTTGGTGTTTTTCAATGTTGAGGTTGTTGTTGAATTTGTTGGTGTTTTTCAATGTTGAGGTTGTTGTTGTTTTTCAATGTTGAGGTTGTTGTTGAATTTGATGGTGTTTTTCAATGTTGAGGTTGTTGCTGTTTTTCAATGTTGAGGTTGTTGTTGAATTTGTTGGTGTTTTTAAATGTTGAGGTTGTTGTTGAATTTGCTGGTGTTTTGCAATGTTGAGGTGATTGTTGTTTTTCAATGTTGAGGATGTTGTTGAATTTGTTGGTGTTTTTCAATGTTGAGGTTGTTGTTGTTTTTCAATGTTGAGGTTGTTGTTGTATTTGTTGGTGTTTTTCAATTTCGAGGTTGTTGTTGAATTTGTTGGTGTTTTTCAATGTTGAAGTTGTTGTTGAATTTGTTGGTGTTTTTCAATGTTGAGGTTGTTGTTGTTTTTCAATGTTGAGGTTGTTGTTGAATTTGTTGGTGTTTTTCAATGTTGAGGTTGTTGTTGTTTTTCAATGCTGAGGTTGTTGTTGAATTTGTTGGTGTTTTTCAATGTTGAGGTTGTTGTTGAATTTGTTGGTGTTTTTCAATGTTGAGGTTGTTGTTGTTTTTCAATGTTGAGTTTGTTGTTGAATTTGTTGGTGTTTTTCAATGTTTAGGTTGTTGTTGTTTTTCAAAGTTGAGGTTGTTGTTGAATTTGTTGGTGTTTTTCAATGTTGAGGTTGTTGTTGAATTTGTTGGTGTTTTTCAATGTTGAGGTTGTTGTTGTTTTTCAATGTTGAGGTTGTTGTTGAATTTGTTGGTGTTTTTCAATGTTGAGGTTGTTGTTGAATTTGTTGGTGTTTTTCAATGTTGAGGTTGTTGTTATTTTTCAATGTTGAGGTTGTTGTTGAGTTTGTTGGTGTTTTTCAATGTTGAGGTTGATTTTGAATTTGAGGGTGTTTTTCAATGTCGAGGTTGTTGTTGAATTTGTTGGTGTTTTTCAATGTTGAGGTTGTTGTTGTTTTTCAATGTTGAGGTTGTTGTTGAATTTGTTGGTGTTTTTCAATGTTGAGGTTGTTGTTGAATTTGTTGGTGTTTTTCAATGTTGAGGTTGTTGTTCTTTTTCAATGCTGAGGTTGTTGTTGAATTTGTTGGTGTTTTTCAATGATGAGGTTGTTGTTGAATTTGTTGATGTTTTTCAATGTTGAGGTTGTTGTTGTTTTTCAATGTTGTGGTTGTTGTTGAATTTGTTGGTGTTTTTCAATGTTGAGGTTGCTGTTGTTTTTCAATGTTGAGGTTGTTGTTGAATTTGTTGGTGTTTTTCAATGTTGAGGTTGTTGTTGAAATTGTTGGTGTTTTTCAATGTTGAGGTTGTTGTTGTTTTTCAATGTTGAGGTTGTTGTTGAATTTGTTGGTGTTTTTCAATGTAGAGGTTGTTGTTGTTTTTCAATGTTGAGTTTGTTGTTGAATTTGTTGGTGTTTTTCAATGTTGAGTTTGTTGTTGAATTTGTTGGTGTTTTTCAATTTCGAGGTTTCTGTTGAATTTGTTAGTGTTTTTCAATGTTGAGATTGTTGCTGAACTTGTTGGTGTTTTTCAATGTTGAGGTTGTTGTTGAATTTGTTGGTGTTTTTCAATGTTGAGGTTGTTGTTATTTTTCAATGTTGAGGTTGTTGTTGAGTTTGTTGGTGTTTTTCAATGTTGAGGTTGATTTTGAATTTGAGGGTGTTTTTCAATGTCGAGGTTGTTGTTGAATTTGTTGGTGTTTTTCAATGTTGAGGTTGTTGTTGTTTTTCAATGTTGAGGTTGTTGTTGAATTTGTTGGTGTTTTTCAATGTTGAGGTTGTTGTTGAATTTGTTGGTGTTTTTCAATGTTGAGGTTGTTGTTCTTTTTCAATGCTGAGGTTGTTGTTGAATTTGTTGGTGTTTTTCAATGATGAGGTTGTTGTTGAATTTGTTGATGTTTTTCAATGTTGAGGTTGTTGTTGTTTTTCAATGTTGTGGTTGTTGTTGAATTTGTTGGTGTTTTTCAATGTTGAGGTTGCTGTTGTTTTTCAATGTTGAGGTTGTTGTTGAATTTGTTGGTGTTTTTCAATGTTGAGGTTGTTGTTGAAATTGTTGGTGTTTTTCAATGTTGAGGTTGTTGTTGTTTTTCAATGTTGAGGTTGTTGTTGAATTTGTTGGTGTTTTTCAATGTAGAGGTTGTTGTTGTTTTTCAATGTTGAGTTTGTTGTTGAATTTGTTGGTGTTTTTCAATGTTGAGTTTGTTGTTGAATTTGTTGGTGTTTTTCAATTTCGAGGTTTCTGTTGAATTTGTTAGTGTTTTTCAATGTTGAGATTGTTGCTGAACTTGTTGGTGTTTTTCAATGTTGAGGTTGTTGTTGAATTTGTTGGTGTTTTTCAATGTTGAGGTTGTTGTTGTTTTTCAATGTTGAGGTTGTTGTTGTATTTGTTGGTGTTTTTCAATTTCCAGGTTGTTGTTGAATTTGTTGGTGTTTTTCAATGTTGAAGTTGTTGTTGAATTTGTTGGTGTTTTTCAATGTTGAGGTTGTTGTTGTTTTTCAATGTTGAGGTTGTTGTTGAATTTGTTGGTGTTTTTCAATGTTGAGGTTGTTGTTGTTTTTCAATGCTGAGGTTGTTGTTGAATTTGTTGGTGTTTTTCAATGTTGAGGTTGTTGTTGAATTTGTTGGTGCTTTTCAATGTTGAGGTTGTTGTTGTTTTTCAATGTTGAGGTTGTTGTTGAATTTGTTGGTGTTTTTCAATGTTTAGGTTGTTGTTGTTTTTCAATGTTGAGGTTGTTGTTGAATTTGTTGGTGTTTTTCAATGTTGAGGTTGTTGTTGAATTTGTTGGTGTTTTTCAATGTTGAGGTTGTTGTTGTTTTTCAATGCTGAGGTTGTTGTTGAATTTGTTGGTGTTTTTCAATGTTGAGTTTGTTGTTGTTTTTCAATGTTGAGGTTGTTGTTGTTTTTCAATGTCGAGGTTGTTGTTGAATTTGTTGGTGTTTTTCAATGTTGAGGTTGTTGTTGTTTTTCAATGTTGAGTTTGTTGTTGAATTTGTTGGTGTTTTTCAATGTTGAGTTTGTTGTTGAATTTGTTGGTGTTTTTCAATTTCGAGGTTGTTGTTAAATTTGTTAGTGTTTTTCAATGTTGAGGTTGTTGTTGAATTTGTTGGTGTTTTTCAATGTTGAGGTTGTTGTTTATTTTCAATGTTGAGGTTGTTGTTGTATTTGTTGGTGTTTTTCAATTTCGAGGTTGTTGTTGAATTTGTTGGTGTTTTTCAATGTTGAGCTTGTTGTTGTTTTTCAATGTTGAGGTTGTTGTTGAATTTGTTGGTGTTTTTCAATGTAGAGGTTGTTGTTGAATTTGTTGGTGTTTTTCAATGTTGAGGTTGTTGTTATTTTTCAATGTTGAGGTTGTTGTTGGGTTTGTTGATGTTTTTCAATGTTGAGGTTGATTTTGAATTTGAGGGTGTTTTTCAATGTCGAGGTTGTTGTTGAATTTGTTGGTGTTTTTCAATGTTGAGGTTGTTGTTGTTTTTCAATGTTGAGGTTGTTGTTCAATTTGTTGGTGTTTTTCAATGTTGAGGTTGTTGTTGAATTTGTTGGTGTTTTTCAATGTTGAGGTTGTTGTTCTTTTTCAATGCTGAGGTTGTTGTTGAATTTGATGGTGTTTTTCAATGTTGAGGTTGTTGTTGAATTTGTTGATGTTTTTCAATGTTGAGGTTGTTGTTGTTTTTCAATGTTGAGGTTGTTGTTGAATTTGTTGGTGTTTTTCAATGTTGAGGTTGTTGTTGTTTTTCAATGTTGAGGTTGTTGTTGAATTTGTTGGTGTTTTTCAATGTTGAGGTTGTTGTTGAAGTTGTTGGTGTTTTTCAATGTTGAGGTTGTTGTTGTTTTTCAATGTTGAGGTTGTTGTTGAATTTGTTGGTGTTTTTCAATGTAGAGGTTGTTGTTGTTTTTCAATGTTGAGTTTGTTGTTGAATTTGTTGGTATTTTTCAATTTCGAGGTTGTTGTTGAATTTGTTAGTGTTTTTCAATGTTGAGATTGTTGCTGAATTTGTTGGTGTTTTTCAATGTTGAGGTTGTTGTTGAATTTGTTGGTGTTTTTCAATGTTGAGGTTGTTGTTGTTTTTCAATGTTGAGGTTGTTGTTGTATTTGTTGGTGTTTTTCAATTTCGAGGTTGTTGTTGAATTTGTTGGTGTTTTTCAATGTTGAAGTTGTTGTTGAATTTTTTGGTGTTTTTCAATGTTGAGGTTGTTGTTGTTTTTCAATTTTGAGGTTGTTGTTGAATTTGTTGGTGTTTTTCAATGTTGAGGTTGTTGTTGTTTTTCAATGTTGAGGTTGTTGTTGAATTTGTTGGTGTTTTTCAATGTTGAGGTTGTTGTTGAATTTGTTGGTGCTTTTCAATGTTGAGGTTGTTGTTGTTTTTCAATGTTGAGGTTGTTGTTGAATTTGTTGGTGCTTTTCAATGTTTAGGTTGTTGTTGTTTTTCAATGTTGAGGTTGTTGTTGAATTTGTTGGTGTTTTTCAATGTTGAGGTTGTTGTTGAATTTGTTGGTGTTTTTCACTGTTGAGGTTGTTGTTGTTTTTCAATGCTGAGGTTGTTGTTGAAATTGTTGGTGTTTTTCAATGTTGAGTTTGTTGTTGTTTTTCAATGTTGAGGTTGTTGTTGTTTTTCAATGTCGAGGTTCTTGTTGAATTTGTTGGTGTTTTTCAATGTTGAGGTTGTTGTTGTTTCTCAATGTTGAGTTTGTTGTTGAATTTGTTGGTGTTTTTCAATTTCGAGGTTGTTGTTAAATTTGTTAGTGTTTTTCAATGTTGAGGTTGTTGTTGAATTTGTTGGTGTTTTTCAATATTGAGGTTGTTGTTGAATTTGTTGGTGTTTTTCAATGTTGAGGTTGTTGTTGTTTTTCAATGTTGAGGTTGTTGTTGTATTTGTTGGTGTTTTTCAATTTCGAGGTTGTTGTTGAATTTGTTGGTGTTTTTCAATGTTGAGGTTGTTGTTGTTTTTCAATGTTGAGGTTGTTGTTGAATTTGTTGGTGTTTTTCAAAGTAGAGGTTGTTGTTGTATTTCAATGTTGAGTTTGTTGTTGAATTTGTTGGTGTTTTTCAATGTTGAGGTTGTTGTTGAATTTGTTGGTGTTTTTCAATGTTGAGGTTGTAGTTGTTTTTCAATGTTGTGGTTGTTGTTGAATTTGTTGGTGTTTTTCAATGTTGAGGTTGTTGTTGTTTTTCAATGTTGAGGTTGTTGTTGAATTTGTTGGTGTTTTTCAATGTTGAGGTTGTTGTTGAAATTGTTGGTGTTTTTCAATGTTGAGGTTGTTGTTGTTTTTCAATGTTGAGGTTGTTGTTGAATTTGTTGGTGTTTTTCAATGTAGAGGTTGTTGTTGTTTTTCAATGTTGAGTTTGTTGTTGAATTTGTTGGTGTTTTTCAATGTTGAGTTTGTTGTTGAATTTGTTGGTGTTTTTCAATTTCGAGGTTTCTGTTGAATTTGTTAGTGTTTTTCAATGTTGAGATTGTTGCTGAACTTGTTGGTGTTTTTCAATGTTGAGGTTGTTGTTGAATTTGTTGGTGTTTTTCAATGTTGAGGTTGTTGTTGTTTTTCAATGTTGAGGTTGTTGTTGTATTTGTTGGTGTTTTTCAATTTCGAGGTTCTTGTTGAATTTGTTGGTGTTTTTCAATGTTGAAGTTGTTGTTGAATTTGTTGGTGTTTTTCAATGTTGAGGTTGTTGTTGTTTTTCAATGTTGAGGTTGTTGTTGAATTTGTTGGTGTTTTTCAATGTTCAGGTTGTTGTTGTTTTTCAATGCTGAGGTTGTTGTTGAATTTGCTGGTGTTTTTCAATGTTGAGGTTGTTGTTGAATTTGTTGGTGCTTTTCAATGTTGAGGTTGTTGTTGTTTTTCAATGTTGAGGTTGTTGTTGAATTTGTTGGTGTTTTTCAATGTTTAGGTTGTTGTTGTTTTTCAATGTTGAGGTTGTTGTTGAATTTGTTGGTGTTTTTCAATGTTGAGGTTGTTGTTGAATTTGTTGGTGTTTTTCAATGTTGAGGTTGTTGTTGTTTTTCAATGCTGAGGTTGTTGTTGAATTTGTTGGTGTTTTTCAATGTTGAGTTTGTTGTTGTTTTTCAATGTTGAGGTTGTTGTTGTTTTTCAATGTCGAGGTTGTTGTTGAATTTGTTGGTGTTTTTCAATGTTGAGGTTGTTGTTGTTTTTCAATGTTGAGTTTGTTGTTGAATTTGTTGGTGTTTTTCAATGTTGAGTTTGTTGTTGAATTTGTTGGTGTTTTTCAATTTCGAGGTTGTTGTTAAATTTGTTAGTGTTTTTCAATGTTGAGGTTGTTGTTGAATTTGTTGGTGTTTTTCAATGTTGAGGTTGTTGTTGTTTTTCAATGTTGAGGTTGTTGTTGTATTTGTTGGTGTTTTTCAATTTCGAGGTTGTTGTTGAATTTGTTGGTGTTTTTCAATGTTGAGCTTGTTGTTGTTTTTCAATGTTGAGGTTGTTGTTGAATTTGTTGGTGTTTTTCAATGTTGAGGTTGTTGTTGAATTTGTTGGTGTTTTTCAATGTTGAGGTTGTTGTTCTTTTTCAATGCTGAGGTTGTTGTTGAATTTGTTGGTGTTTTTCAATGTTGAGGTTGTTGTTGAATTTGTTGATGTTTTTCAATGTTGAGGTTGTTGTTGTTTTTCAATGTTGAGGTTGTTGTTGAATTTGTTGGTGTTTTTCAATGTTGAGGTTGTTGTTGTTTTTCAATGTTGAGGTTGTTGTTGAATTTGTTGGTGTTTTTCAATGTTGAGGTTGTTGTTGAAATTGTTGGTGTTTTTCAATGTTGAGGTTGTTGTTGTTTTTCAATGTTGAGGTTGTTGTTGAATTTGTTGGTGTTTTTCAATGTAGAGGTTGTTGTTGTTTTTCAATGTTGAGTTTGTTGTTGAATTTGTTGGTGTTTTTCAATGTTGAGTTTCTTGTTGAATTTGTTGGTGTTTTTCAATTTCGAGGTTGTTGTTGAATTTGTTAGTGTTTTTCAATGTTGAGATTGTTGCTGAATTTGTTGGTGTTTTTCAATGTTGAGGTTGTTGTTGAATTTGTTGGTGTTTTTCAATGTTGAGGTTGTTGTTGTTTTTCAATGTTGAGGTTGTTGTTGTATTTGTTGGTGTTTTTCAATTTCGAGGTTGTTGTTGAATTTGTTGGTGTTTTTCAATGTTGAAGTTGTTGTTGAATTTGTTGGTGTTTTTCAATGTTGAGGTTGTTGTTGTTTTTCAATGCTGAGGTTGTTGTTGAATTTGTTGGTGTTTTTCAATGTTGAGGTTGTTGTTGAATTTGTTGGTGCTTTTCAATGTTGAGGTTGTTGTTGTTTTTCAATGTTGAGGTTGTTGTTGAATTTGTTGGTGCTTTTCAATGTTTAGGTTGTTGTTGTTTTTCAATGTTGAGGTTGTTGTTGAATTTGTTGGTGTTTTTCAATGTTGAGGTTGTTGTTGAATTTGTTGGTGTTTTTCACTGTTGAGGTTGTTGTTGTTTTTCAATGCTGAGGTTGTTGTTGAAATTGTTGGTGTTTTTCAATGTTGAGTTTGTTGTTGTTTTTCAATGTTGAGGTTGTTGTTGTTTTTCAATGTCGAGGTTGTTGTTGAATTTGTTGGTGTTTTTCAATGTTGAGGTTGTTGTTGTTTTTCAATGTTGAGTTTGTTGTTGAATTTGTTGGTGTTTTTCAATTTCGAGGTTGTTGTTAAATTTGTTAGTGTTTTTCAATGTTGAGGTTGTTGTTGAATTTGTTGGTGTTTTTCAATATTGAGGTTGTTGTTGAATTTGTTGGTGTTTTTCAATGTTGAGGTTGTTGTTGTTTTTCAATGTTGAGGTTGTTGTTGTATTTGTTGGTGTTTTTCAATTTCGAGGTTGTTGTTGAATTTGTTGGTGTTTTTCAATGTTGAGGTTGTTGTTGTTTTTCAATGTTGAGGTTGTTGTTGAATTTGTTGGTGTTTTTCAATGTAGAGGTTGTTGTTGTATTTCAATGTTGAGTTTGTTGTTGAATTTGTTGGTGTTTTTCAATGTTGAGGTTGTTGTTGAATTTGTTGGTGTTTTTCAATGTTGAGGTTGTAGTTGTTTTTCAATGTTGAGGTTGTTGTTGAATTTGTTGGTGTTTTTCAATGTAGAGGATGTTGTTGTTTTTCAATGTTGAGTTTGTTGTTGAATTAGTTGGTGTTTTTCAATGTTGAGTTTGTTGTTGAATTTGTTGGTGTTTTTCAATTTCGAGGTTGTTGTTGAATTTGTTAGTGTTTTTCAATGTTGAGGTTGTTGTTGAATTTGTTGGTGTTTTTCAATGTTGAGGTTGTTGTTGAATTTGTTGGTGTTTTTCAATGTTGAGGTTGTTGTTGTTTTTCAATGTTGAGGTTGTTGTTGTATTTGTTGGTGTTTTTCAATTTCGAGGTTGTTGTTGAATTTGTTGGTGTTTTTCAATGTTGAAGTTGTTGTTGAATTTGTTGGTGTTTTTCAATGTTGAGGTTGTTGTTGTTTTTCAATGTTGAAGTTGTTGTTGAATTTGTTGGTGTTTTTCAATGTTGAGGTTGTTGTTGTTTTTCAATGCTGAGGTTGTTGTTGAATTTGTTGGTGTTTTTCAATGTTGAGGTTTTTGTTGAATTTGTTGGTGTTTTTCAATGTTGAGGTTGTTGTTGTTTTTCAATGCTGAGGTTGTTGTTGAATTTGTTGGTGTTTTTCAATGTTTAGGTTGTTGTTGTTTTTCAATGTTGAGGTTGTTGTTGTTTTTCAATGTTGAGGTTGTTGTTGTTTTTCAATGTTGAGGTTGTTGTTGAATTTGTTGGTGTTTTTCAATGTTTAGGTTGTTGTTGTTTTTCAATGTTGAGGTTGTTGTTGAATTTGTTGGTGCTTTTGAATGTTGAGATTGTTGTTGAATTTGTTGGTGTTTTTCAATGTTGAGGTTGTTGTTGTTTTTCAATGTTGAGTTTGTTGTTGAATTTGTTGGTGTTTTTCAATGTTGAGTTTGTTGTTGAATTTGTTGGTGTTTTTCAATTTCGAGGTTGTTGTTGAATTTGTTAGTGTTTTTCAATGTTGAGGTTGTTGTTGAATTTGTTGGTGTTTTTCAATGTTGAGGTTGTTGTTGAATTTGTCGGTGTTTTTAAATGTTGAGGTTGTTGTTGTTTTTCAATGTTGAGGTTGTTGTTGTATTTGTTGGTGTTTTTCAATTTCGAGGTTGTTGTTGAATTTGTTGGTGTTTTTCAATGTTGAAGTTGTTGTTGATTTTGTTGGTGTTTTTCAATGTTGAGGTTGTTGTTGTTTTTCAATGTTGAGGTTGTTGTTGAATTTGTTGGTGTTTTTCAATGTTGAGGTTGTTGTTGTTTTTCAATGCTGAGGTTGTTGTTGAGGTTGTTGTTGTTTTTCAATGTTGAGGTTGTTGTTGAATTTGTTGGTGTTTTTCAATGTTGAGGTTGTTGCTGTTTTTCAATGCTGAGGTTGTTGTTGAATTTGTTGGTGTTTTTCAATGTTGAGGTTGTTGTTGAATTTGTCGGTGTTTTTCAATGTTGAGGTTGTTGTTGTTTTTCAATGTTGAGGTTGTTGTTGTATTTGTTGGTGTTTTTCAATTTCGAGGTTGTTGTTGAATTTGTTGGTGTTTTTCAATGTTGAAGTTGTTGTTGATTTTGTTGGTGTTTTTCAATGTTGAGGTTGTTGTTGTTTTTCAATGTTGAGGTTGTTGTTGAATTTGTTGGTGTTTTTCAATGTTGAGGTTGTTGTTGTTTTTCAATGCTGAGGTTGTTGTTGAATTTGTTGGTGTTTTTCAATGTTGAGGTTGTTGTTGAATTTGTTGGTGTTTTTCTATGTTGAGGTTGTTGTTGTTTTTCAATGTTGAGGTTGTTGTTGAATTTGTTGTTGTTTTTCAATTTTGAGGTTGTTGTTGTTTTTCAATGTTGAGGTTGTTGTTGAATTTGTTGGTGTTTTTCAATGTTGAGGTTGTTGTTGAATTTGTTGGTGTTTTTCAATGTTGAGGTTGTTGTTGTTTTTCAATGTTGAGGTTGTTGTTGAATTTGTTGGTGTTTTTCAATGTTGAGTTTGTTGTTGTTTTTCAATGTTGAGGTTGTTGTTGTTTTTCAATGTTGAGGTTGTTGTTGTTTTTCAATGTCGAGGTTTTTGTTGAATTTGTTGGTGTTTTTCAATGTTGAGGTTGTTGTTGTTTTTCAATGTTGAGTTTGTTGTTGAATTTGTTGGTGTTTTTCAATGTTGAGTTTGTTGTTGAATTTGTTGGTGTTTTTCAATTTCGAGGTTGTTGTTGAATTTGTTGGTGTTTTTCAATATTGAGGTTGTTGTTGAATTTGTTGGTGTTTTTCAATGTTGAGGTTGTTGTTGTTTTTCAATGTTGAGGTTGTTGTTGTATTTGTTGGTGTTTTTCAATTTCGAGGTTGTTGTTGAATTTGTTGGTGTTTTTCAATGTTGAGGTTGTTGTTGTTTTTCAATGTTGAGGTTGTTGTTGAATTTGTTGGTGTTTTTCAATGCAGAGGTTGTTGTTGTTTTTCAATGTTGAGATTGTTGTTGAATTTGTTGGTGTTTTTCAACGTTGAGGTTGTTGTTGAATTTGTTGGTGTTTTTCAATGTTGAGGTTGTTGTTGTTTTTCAATGTTGAGGTTGTTGTTGAATTTGTTGGTGTTTTTCAATGTTGAGGTTGTTGTTGTTTTTCAATGTTGAGTTTGTTGTTGAATTTGTTGGTGTTTTTGAATGTTGAGTTTGTTGTTGAATTTGTTGGTGTTTTTCAATTTCGAGGTTGTTGTTGAATTTGTTAGTGTTTTTCAATGTTGAGGTTGTTGTTGAATTTGTTGGTGTTTTTCAATGTTGAGGTTGTTGTTGAATTTGTTGGTGTTTTTCAATGTTGAGGTTGTTGTTGTTTTTCAATGTTGAGGTTGTTGTTGTATTTGTTGGTGTTTTTCAATGTTGAGGTTGTTGTTGAATTTGTTGGTGTTTTTCAATGTTGAAGTTGTTCTTGAATTTGTTGGTGTTTTTCAATGTTGAGGTTGTTGTTGTTTTTCAATGTTGAGGTTGTTGTTGAATTTGTTGGTGTTTTTCAATGTTGAGGTTGTTGTTGTTTTTCAATGCTGAGGTTGTTGTTGAATTTGTTGGTGTTTTTCAATGTTGAGGTTGTTGTTGAATTTGTTGGTGTTTTTCAATGTTGAGGTTGTTGTTGTTTTTCAATGTTGAGGTTGTTGTTGAATTTGTTGGTGCTTTTCAATGTTGAGATTGTTGTTGAATTTGTTGGTGTTTTTCAATGTTGAGGTTGTTGTTGTTTTTCAATGTTGAGTTTGTTGTTGAATTTGTTGGTGTTTTTCAATGTTGAGTTTGTTGTTGAATTTGTTGGTGTTTTTTCAATTTCGAGGTTGTTGTTGAATTTGTTAGTGTTTTTCAATGTTGAGGTTGTTGTTGAATTTGTTGGTGTTTTTCAATGTTGAGGTTGTTGTTGAATTTGTCGGTGTTTTTAAATGTTGAGGTTGTTGTTGTTTTTCAATGTTGAGGTTGTTGTTGTATTTGTTGGTGTTTTTCAATTTCGAGGTTGTTGTTGAATTTGTTGGTGTTTTTCAATGTTGAAGTTGTTGTTCATTTTGTTGGTGTTTTTCAATGTTGAGGTTGTTGTTGTTTTTCAATGTTGAGGTTGTTGTTGAATTTGTTGGTGTTTTTCAATGTTGAGGTTGCTGTTGTTTTTCAATGCTGAGGTTGTTGTTGAGGTTGTTGTTGTTTTTCAATGTTGAGGTTGTTGTTGAATTTGTTGGTGTTTTTCAATGTTGAGGTTGTTGCTGTTTTTCAATGCTGAGGTTGTTGTTGAATTTGTTGGTGTTTTTCAATGTTGAGGTTGTTGTTGAATTTGTCGGTGTTTTTCAATGTTGAGATTGTTGTTGTTTTTCAATGTTGAGGTTGTTGTTGTATTTGTTGGTGTTTTTCAATGTTGAGGTAGTTGTTGAATTTGTTGGTGTTTTTCAATGTTGAGGTTGTTGTTGTTTTTCAATGTTGAGGTTGTTGTTGAATTTGTTGGTGTTTTTCAATGTTGAGTTTGTTGTTGTTTTTCAATGTTGAGGTTGTTGTTGTTTTTCAATGTTGAGGTTGTTGTTGTTTTTCAATGTCGAGGTTTTTGTTGAATTTGTTGGTGTTTTTCAATGTTGAGGTTGTTGTTGTTTTTCAATGTTGAGTTTGTTGTTGAATTTGTTGGTGTTTTTCAATGTTGAGTTTGTTGTTGAATTTGTTGGTGTTTTTCAATTTCGAGGTTGTTGTTGAATTTGTTGGTGTTTTTCAATATTGAGGTTGTTGTTGAATTTGTTGGTGTTTTTCAATGTTGAGGTTGTTGTTGTTTTTCAATGTTGGGGTTGTTGTTGTATTTGTTGGTGTTTTTCAATTTCGAGGTTGTTGTTGAATTTGTTGGTGTTTTTCAATGTTGAGGTTGTTGTTGTTTTTCAATGTTGAGGTTGTTGTTGAATTTGTTGGTGTTTTTCAATGCAGAGGTTGTTGTTGTTTTTCAATGTTGAGTTTGTTGTTGAATTTGTTGGTGTTTTTCAATGTTGAGGTTGTTGTTGAATTTGTTGGTGTTTTTCAATGTTGAGGTTGTTGTTGTTTTTCAATGTTGAGGTTGTTGTTGAATTTGTTGGTGTTTTTCAATGTTGAGGTTGTTGTTGTTTTTCAATGTTGAGTTTGTTGTTGAATTTGTTGGTGTTTTTCAATGTTGAGTTTGTTGTTGAATTTGTTGGTGTTTTTCAATTTCGAGGTTGTTGTTGAATTTGTTAGTGTTTTTCAATGTTGAGGTTGTTGTTGAATTTGTTGGTGTTTTTCAATGTTGAGGTTGTTGTTGAATTTGTTGGTGTTTTTCAATGTTGAGGTTGTTGTTGTTTTTCAATGTTGAGGTTGTTGTTGTATTTGTTGGTGTTTTTCAATTTCGAGGTTGTTGTTGAATTTGTTGGTGTTTTTCAATGTTGAGATTGTTGCTGAATTTGTTGGTGTTTTTCAATGTTGAGGTTGTTGTTGAAATTGTTGGTGTTTTTCAATGTTGAGGTTGTTGTTGTTTTTCAATGTTGAGGTTGTTGTTGTATTTGTTGGTGTTTTTCAATTTCGAGGTTGTTGTTGAATTTGTTGGTGTTTTTCAATGTTGAAGTTGTTGTTGAATTTGTTGGTGTTTTTCAATGTTGAGGTTGTTGTTGTTTTTCAATGTTGAGGTTGTTGTTGAATTTGTTGGTGTTTTTCAATGTTGAGGTTGTTGTTGTTTTTCAATGCTGAGGTTGTTCTTGAATTTGTTGGTGTTTTTCAATGTTGAGGTTGTTGTTGAATTTGTTGGTGCTTTTCAATGTTGAGGTTGTTGTTGTTTTTCAATGTTGAGGTTGTTGTTGAATTTGTTGGTGTTTTTCAATGTTGAGCTTGTTGTTGTTTTTCAATGTTGAGGTTGTTGTTGAATTTGTTGGTGTTTTTCAATGTTGAGGTTGTTGTTGAATTTGTTGGTGTTTTTCAATGTTGAGGTTGTTGTTGTTTTTCAATGCTGAGGTTGTTGTTGAATTTGTTGGTGTTTTTCAATGTTGAGTTTGTTGTTGTTTTTCAATGTTGAGGTTGTTGTTGTTTTTCAATGTCGAGGTTGTTGTTGAATTTGTTGGTGTTTTTCAATGTTGAGGTTGTTGTTGTTTTTCAATGTTGAGTTTGTTGTTGAATTTGTTGGTGTTTTTCAATGTTGAGGTTGTTGTTGAATTTGTTGGTGTTTTTCAATGTTGAGGTTGTAGTTGTTTTTCAATGTTGAGGTTGTTGTTGAATTTGTTGGTGTTTTTCAATGTAGAGGTTGTTGTTGTTTTTCAATGTTGAGTTTGTTGTTGAATTTGTTGGTGTTTTTCAATGTTGAGTTTGTTGTTGAATTTGTTGGCGTTTTTCAATTTCGAGGTTGTTGTTGAATTTGTTAGTGTTTTTCAATGTTGAGGTTGTTGTTGAATTTGTTGGTGTTTTTCAATGTTGAGGTTGTTGTTGAATTTGTTGGTGTTTTTCAATGTTGAGGTTGTTGTTGTTTTTCAATGTTGAGGTTGTTGTTGTATTTGTTGGTGTTTTTCAATTTCGAGGTTGTTGTTGAATTTGTTCGTGTTTTTCAATGTTGAAGTTGTTGTTGAATTTGTTGGTGTTTTTCAATGTTGAGGTTGTTGTAGTTTTTCAATGTTGAAGTTGTTGTTGAATTTGTTGGTGTTTTTCAATGTTGAGGTTGTTGTTGTTTTTCAATGCTGAGGTTGTTGTTGAATTTGTTGGTGTTTTTCAATGTTGAGGTTTTTGTTGAATTTGTTGGTGTTTTTCAATGTTGAGGTTGTTGTTGTTTTTCAATGTTGAGGTTGTTGTTGAATTTGTTGGTGTTTTTCAATGTTTAGGTTGTTGTTGTTTTTCAATGTTGAGGTTGTTGTTGTTTTTCAATGTTGAGGTTGTTGTTGTTTTTCAATGTTGAGGTTGTTGTTGAATTTGTTGGTGTTTTTCAATGTTTAGGTTGTTGTTGTTTTTCAATGTTGAGGTTGTTGTTGAATTTGTTGGTGTTTTTCAATGTTGAGTTTGTTGTTGAATTTGTTGGTGTTTTTCAATTTCGAGGTTGTTGTTGAATTTGTTAGTGTTTTTCAATGTTGAGGTTGTTGTTGAATTTGTTGGTGTTTTTCAATGTTGAGGTTGTTGTTGAATTTGTCGGTGTTTTTAAATGTTGAGGTTGTTGTTGTTTTTCAATGTTGAGGTTGTTGTTGTATTTGTTGGTGTTTTTCAATTTCGAGGTTGTTGTTGAATTTGTTGGTGTTTTTCAATGTTGAAGTTGTTGTTGATTTTGTTGGTGTTTTTCAATGTTGAGGTTGTTGTTGTTTTTCAATGTTGAGGTTGTTGTTGAATTTGTTGGTGTTTTTCAATGTTGAGGTTGTTGTTGTTTTTCAATGCTGAGGTTGTTGTTGAGGTTGTTGTTGTTTTTCAATGTTGAGGTTGTTGTTGAATTTGTTGGTGTTTTTCAATGTTGAGGTTGTTGCTGTTTTTCAATGCTGAGGTTGTTGTTGAATTTGTTGGTGTTTTCAATGTTGAGGTTGTTGTTGAATTTGTCGGTGTTTTTCAATGTTGAGGTTGTTGTTTTTCAATGTTGAGGTTGTTGTTGTATTTGTTGGTGTTTTTCAATTTCGAGGTTGTTGTTGAATTTGTTGGTGTTTTTCAATGTTGAAGTTGTTGTTGATTTTGTTGGTGTTTTTCAATGTTGAGGCTGTTGTTGTTTTTCAATGTTGAGGTTGTTGTTGAATTTGTTGGTGTTTTTCAATGTTGAGGTTGTTGTTGTTTTTCAATGCTGAGGTTGTTGTTGAATTTGTTGTTGTTTTTCAATGTTGAGGTTGTTGTTGAATTTGTTGGTGTTTTTCTATGTTGAGGTTGTTGTTGTTTTTCAATGTTGAGGTTGTTGATGAATTTGTTGGTGTTTTTCAATTTTGAGGTTGTTGTTGTTTTTCAATGTTGAGGTTGTTGTTGAATTTGTTGGTGTTTTTCAATGTTGAGGTTGTTGTTGAATTTGTTGGTGTTTTTCAATGTTGAGGTTGTTGTTGTTTTTCAATGTTGAGGTTGTTGTTGAATTTGTTGGTGTTTTTCAATGTTGACTTTGTTGTTGTTTTTCAATGTTGAGGTTGTTGTTGTTTTTCAATGTTGAGGTTGTTGTTGTTTTTCAATGTCGAGGTTTTTGTTGAATTTGTTGGTGTTTTTCATTGTTGAGGTTGTTGTTGTTTTTCAATGTTGAGTTTGTTGTTGAATTTGTTGGTGTTTTTCAATGTTGAGTTTGTTGTTGAATTTGTTGGTGTTTTTCAATTTCGAGGTTGTTGTTGAATTTGTTGGTGTTTTTCAATATTGAGGTTGTTGTTGAATTTGTTGGTGTTTTTCAATGTTGAGGTTGTTGTTGTTTTTCAATGTTGAGGTTGTTGTTGTATTTGTTGGTGTTTTTCAATTTCGAGGTTGTTGTTGAATTTGTTGGTGTTTTTCAATGTTGAGGTTGTTGTTGTTTTTCAATGTTGAGGTTGTTGTTGAATTTGTTGGTGTTTTTCAATGCAGAGGTTGTTGTTGTTTTTCAATGTTGAGTTTGTTGTTGAATTTGCTGGTGTTTTTCAATGTTGAGGTTGTTCTTGAATTTGTTGGTGTTTTTCAATGTTGAGGTTGTTGTTGTTTTTCAATGTTGAGGTTGTTGTTGAATTTGTTGGTGTTTTTCAATGTTGAGGTTGTTGTTGTTTTTCAATGTTGAGTTTGTTGTTGAATTTGTTGGTGTTTTTGAATGTTGAGTTTGTTGTTGAATTTGTTGGTGTTTTTCAATTTCGAGGTTGTTGTTGAATTTGTTAGTGTTTTTCAATGTTGAGGTTGTTGTTGAATTTGTTGGTGTTTTTCAATGTTGAGGTTGTTGTTGAATTTGTTGGTGTTTTTCAATGTTGAGGTTGTTGTTGTTTTTCAATGTTGAGGTTGTTGTTGTATTTGTTGGTGTTTTTCAATGTTGAGGTTGTTGTTGAATTTGTTGGTGTTTTTCAATGTTGAAGTTGTTGTTGAATTTGTTGGTGTTTTTCAATGTTGAGGTTGTTGTTGTTTTTCAATGTTGAGGTTGTTGTTGAATTTGTTGGTGTTTTTCAATGTTGAGGTTGTTGTTGTTTTTCAATGCTGAGGTTGTTGTTGAATTTGTTGGTGTTTTTCAATGTTGAGGTTGTTGTTGAATTTGTTGGTGTTTTTCAATGTTGAGGTTGTTGTTGTTTTTCAATGTTGAGGTTGTTGTTGAATTTGTTGGTGCTTTTCAATGTTGAGATTGTTGTTGAATTTGTTGGTGTTTTTCAATGTTGAGGTTGTTGTTGTTTTTCAATGTTGAGTTTGTTGTTGAATTTGTTGGTGTTTTTCAATGTTGAGTTTGTTGTTGAATTTGTTGGTGTTTTTCAATTTCGAGGTTGTTGTTGAATTTGTTAGTGTTTTTCAATGTTGAGGTTGTTGTTGAATTTGTTGGTGTTTTTCAATGTTGAGGTTGTTGTTGAATTTGTCGGTGTTTTTAAATGTTGAGGTTGTTGTTGTTTTTCAATGTTGAGGTTGTTGTTGTATTTGTTGGTGTTTTTCAATTTCGAGGTTGTTGTTGAATTTGTTGGTGTTTTTCAATGTTGAAGTTGTTGTTCATTTTGTTGGTGTTTTTCAATGTTGAGGTTGTTGTTGTTTTTCAATGTTGAGGTTGTTGTTGAATTTGTTGGTGTTTTTCAATGTTGAGGTTGTTGTTGTTTTTCAATGCTGAGGTTGTTGTTGAGGTTGTTGTTGTTTTTCAATGTTGAGGATGTTGTTGAATTTGTTGGTGTTTTTCAATGTTGAGGTTGTTGCTGTTTTTCAATGCTGAGGTTGTTGTTGAATTTGTTGGTGTTTTTCAATGTTGAGGTTGTTGTTGAATTTGTCGGTGTTTTTCAATGTTGAGGTTGTTGTTGTTTTTCAATGTTGACGTTGTTGTTGTATTTGTTGGTGTTTTTCAATGTTGAGGTTGTTGTTGAATTTGTTGGTGTTTTTCAATGTTGAGGTTGTTGTTGTTTTTCAATGTTGAGGTTGTTGTTGAATTTGTTGGTGTTTTTCAATGTTGAGTTTGTTGTTGTTTTTCAATGTTGAGGTTGTTGTTGTTTTTCAATGTTGAGGTTGTTGTTGTTTTTCAATGTCGAGGTTTTTGTTGAATTTGTTGGTGTTTTTCAATGTTGAGGTTGTTGTTGTTTTTCAATGTTGAGTTTGTTGTTGAATTTGTTGGTCTTTTTCAATGTTGAGTTTGTTGTTGAATTTGTTGGTGTTTTTCAATTTCGAGGTTGTTGTTGAATTTGTTGGTGTTTTTCAATATTGAGGTTGTTGTTGAATTTGTTGGTGTTTTTCAATGTTGAGGTTGTTGTTGTTTTTCAATGTTGAGGTTGTTGTTGTATTTGTTGGTGTTTTTCAATTTCGAGGTTGTTGTTGAATTTGTTGGTGTTTTTCAATGTTGAGGTTGTTGTTGTTTTTCAATGTTGAGGTTGTTGTTGAATTTGTTGGTGTTTTTCAATGCAGAGGTTGTTGTTGTTTTTCAATGTTGAGTTTGTTGTTGAATTTGTTGGTGTTTTTCAATGTTGAGGTTGTTGTTGAATTTGTTGGAGTTTTTCAATGTTGAGGTTGTTGTTGTTTTTCAATGTTGAGGTTGTTGTTGAATTTGTTGGTGTTTTTCAATGTTGAGGTTGTTGTTGTTTTTCAATGTTGAGTTTGTTGTTGAATTTGTTGGTGTTTTTCAATGTTGAGTTTGTTGTTGAATTTGTTGGTGTTTTTCAATTTCGAGGTTGTTGTTGAATTTGTTAGTGTTTTTCAATGTTGAGGTTGTTGTTGAATTTGTTGGTGTTTTTCAATGTTGAGGTTGTTGTTGAATTTGTTGGTGTTTTTCAATGTTGAGGTTGTTGTTGTTTTTCAATGTTGAGGTTGTTGTTGTATTTGTTGGTGTTTTTCAATTTCGAGGTTGTTGTTGAATTTGTTGGTGTTTTTCAATGTTGAGATTGTTGCTGAATTTGTTGGTGTTTTTCAATGTTGAGGTTGTTGTTGAAATTGTTGGTGTTTTTCAATGTTGAGGTTGTTGTTGTTTTTCAATGTTGAGGTTGTTGTTGTATTTGTTGGTGTTTTTCAATTTCGAGGTTGTTGTTGAATTTGTTGGTGTTTTTCAATGTTGAAGTTGTTGCTGAATTTGTTGGTGTTTTTCAATGTTGAGGTTGTTGTTGTTTTTCAATGTTGAGGTTGTTGTTGAATTTGTTGGTGTTTTTCAATGTTGAGGTTGTTGTTGTTTTTCAATGCTGAGGTTGTTCTTGAATTTGTTGGTGTTTTTCAATGTTGAGGTTGTTGTTGAATTTGTTGGTGCTTTTCAATGTTGAGGTTGTTGTTGTTTTTCAATGTTGAGGTTGTTGTTGAATTTGTTGGTGTTTTTCAATGTTTAGGTTGTTGTTGTTTTTCAATGTTGAGGTTGTTGTTGAATTTGTTGGTGTTTTTCAATGTTGAGGTTGTTGTTGAATTTGTTGGTGTTTTTCAATGTTGAGGTTGTTGTTGTTTTTCAATGATGAGGTTGTTGTTGAATTTGTTGGTGTTTTTCAATGTTGAGTTTGTTGTTGTTTTTCAATGTTGAGGTTGTTGTTGTTTTTCAATGTCGAGGTTGTTGTTGAATTTGTTGGTGTTTTTCAATGTTGAGGTTGTTGTTTTTTTTCAATGTTGAGTTTGTTGTTGAATTTGTTGGTGTTTTTCAATCTTGAGTTTGTTGTTGAATTTGTTGGTGTTTTTCAATTTCGAGGTTGTTGTTGAATTTGTTAGTGTTTTTCAATGTTGAGGTTGTTGTTGAATTTGTTGGTGTTTTTCAATATTGAGGTTGTTGTTGAATTTGTTGGTGTTTTTCAATGTTGAGGTTGTTGCTGTATTTGTTGGTGTTTTTCAATTTCGAGGTTGTTGTTGAATTTGTTGGTGTTTTTCAATGTTTAGGTTGTTGTTGTTTTTCAATGTTGAGTTTGTTGTTGAATTTGTTGGTGTTTTTCAATGTTGAGGTTGTTGTTGAATTTGTTGGTGTTTTTCAATGTTGAGGTTGTTGTTGTTTTTCAATGTTGAGGTTGTTGTTGAATTTGTTGGTGTTTTTCAATGTTGAGGTTGTTGTTGTTTTTCAATGTTGAGTTTGTTGTTGAATTTGTTGGTGTTTTTCAATGTTGAGTTTGTTGTTGAATTTGTTGGTGTTTTTCAATTTCGAGGTTGTTGTTGAATTTGTTAGTGTTTTTCAATGTTGAGGTTGTTGTTGAATTTGTTGGTGTTTTTCAATGTTGAGGTTGTTGTTGAATTTGTTGGTGTTTTTCAATGTTGAGGTTGTTGTTGTTTTTCAATGTTGAGGTTGTTGTTGTATTTGTTGGTGTTTTTCAATTTCGAGGTTGTTGTTGAATTTGTTGGTGTTTTTCAATGTTGAGATTGTTGCTGAATTTGTTGGTGTTTTTCAATGTTGAGGTTGTTGTTGAAATTGTTGGTGTTTTTCAATGTTGAGGTTGTTGTTGTTTTTCAATGTTGAGGTTGTTGTTGTATTTGTTGGTGTTTTTCAATTTCGAGGTTGTTGTTGAATTTGTTGGTGTTTTTCAATGTTGAAGTTGTTGTTGAATTTGTTGGTGTTTTTCAATGTTGAGGTTGTTGTTGTTTTTCAATGTTGAGGTTGTTGTTGAATTTGTTGGTGTTTTTCAATGTTGAGGTTGTTGTTGTTTTTCAATGCTGAGGTTGTTCTTGAATTTGTTGGTGTTTTTCAATGTTGAGGTTGTTGTTGAATTTGTTGGTGCTTTTCAATGTTGAGGTTGTTGTTGTTTTTCAATGTTGAGGTTGTTGTTGAATTTGTTGGTGTTTTTCAATGTTTAGGTTGTTGTTGTTTTTCAATGTTGAGGTTGTTGTTGAATTTGTTGGTGTTTTTCAATGTTGAGGTTGTTGTTGAATTTGTTGGTGTTTTTCAATGTTGAGGTTGTTGTTGTTTTTCAATGCTGAGGTTGTTGTTGAATTTGTTGGTGTTTTTCAATGTTGAGTTTGTTGTTGTTTTTCAATGTTGAGGTTGTTGCTGTTTTTCAATGTCGAGGTTGTTGTTGAATTTGTTGGTGTTTTTCGATGTTGAGGTTGTTGTTGTTTTTCAATGTTGAGTTTGTTGTTGAATTTGTTGGTGTTTTTCAATGTTGAGTTTGTTGTTGAATTTGTTGGTGTTTTTCAATTTCGAGGTTGTTGTTGAATTTGTTAGTGTTTTTCAATGTTGAGGTTGTTGTTGAATTTGTTGGTGTTTTTCAATATTGAGGTTGTTGTTGAATTTGTTGGTGTTTTTCAATGTTGAGGTTGTTGTTGTTTTTCAATGTTGAGGTTGTTGTTGTATTTGTTGGTGTTTTTCAATTTCGAGGTTGTTGTTGAATTTGTTGGTGTTTTTCAATGTTGAGGTTGTTGTTGTTTTTCAATGTTGAAGTTGTTGTTGTATTTGTTGGTGATTTTCAATTTCGAGGTTGTTGTTGAATTTGTTGGTGTTTTTCAATGTTGAGGTTGTTGTTGTTTTTCAATGTTGAGGTTGTTGTTGAATTTGTTGGTGTTTTTCAATGTAGAGGTTGTTGTTGTTTTTCAATGTTGAGTTTGTTGTTGAATTTGTTGGTGTTTTTCAATGTTGAGGTTGTTGTTGAATTTGTTGGTGTTTTTCAATGCTGAGGTTGTTGTTGAATTTGTTGGTGTTTTTCAATGTTGAGGTTGTTGTTGAATTTGTTGGTGTTTTTCAATGTTGAGGTTGTTGTTGTTTTTCAATGTTGAGGTTGTTGTTGAATTTGTTGGTGTTTTTCAATTTTGAGGTTGTTGTTGTTTTTCAATGTTGAGGTTGTTGTTGAATTTGTTGGTGTTTTTCAATGTTGAGGTTGTTGTTGAATTTGTTGGTGTTTTTCAATCTTGAGGTTGTTGTTGTTTTTCAATGTTGAGGTTGTTGTTGAGGTTGATGTTGTTTTTCAATGTTGAGGTTGTTGTTGAATTTGTTGGTGTTTTTCAATGTTGAGGTTGTTGTTGAATTTGTTGGTGTTTTTCAATTTCGAGGTTGTTGTTGAATTTGTTGGTGTTTTTCAATATTGAGGTTGTTGTTGAATTTGTTGGTGTTTTTCAATGTTGAGGTTGTTGTTGTTTTTCAATGTTGAGGTTGTTGTTGTATTTGTTGGTGTTTTTCAATTTCGAGGTTGTTGTTGAATTTGTTGGTGTTTTTCAATGTTGAGATTGTTGTTGTTTTTCAATGTTGAGGTTGTTGTTGAATTTGTTGGTGTTTTTCAATGCAGAGGTTGTTGTTGTTTTTCAATGTTGAGTTTGTTGTTGAATTTGTTGGTGTTTTTCAATGTTGAGGTTGTTGTTGAATTTGTTGGTGTTTTTCAATGTTGAGGTTGTTGTTGTTTTTCAATGTTGAGGTTGTTGTTGAATTTGTTGGTGTTTTTCAATGTTGAGGTTGTTGTTGTTTTTCAATGTTGAGTTTGTTGTTGAATTTGTTGGTGTTTTTCAATGTTGAGTTTGTTGTTGAATTTGTTGGTGTTTTTCAATTTCGAGGTTGTTGTTGAATTTGTTAGTGTTTTTCAATGTTGAGGTTGTTGTTGAATTTGTTGGTGTTTTTCAATGTTGAGGTTGTTGTTGAATTTGTTGGTGTTTTTCAATGTTGAGGTTGTTGTTGTTTTTCAATGTTGAGGTTGTTGTTGTATTTGTTGGTGTTTTTCAATTTCGAGGTTGTTGTTGAATTTGTTGGTGTTTTTCAATGTTGAGATTGTTGCTGAATTTGTTGGTGTTTTTCAATGTTGAGGTTGTTGTTGAAATTGTTGGTGTTTTTCAATGTTGAGGTTGTTGTTGTTTTTCAATGTTGAGGTTGTTGTTGTATTTGTTGGTGTTTTTCAATTTCGAGGTTGTTGTTGAATTTGTTGGTGTTTTTCAATGTTGAAGTTGTTGTTGAATTTGTTGGTGTTTTTCAATGTTGAGGTTGTTGTTGTTTTTCAATGTTGAGGTTGTTGTTGAATTTGTTGGTGTTTTTCAATGTTGAGGTTGTTGTTGTTTTTCAATGCTGAGGTTGTTCTTGAATTTGTTGGTGTTTTTCAATGTTGAGGTTGTTGTTGAATTTGTTGGTGCTTTTCAATGTTGAGGTTGTTGTTGTTTTTCAATGTTGAGGTTGTTGTTGAATTTGTTGGTGTTTTTCAATGTTTAGGTTGTTGTTGTTTTTCAATGTTGAGGTTGCTGTTGAATTTGTTGGTGTTTTTCAATGTTGAGGTTGTTGTTGAATTTGTTGGTGTTTTTCAATGTTGAGGTTGTTGTTGTTTTTCAATGCTGAGGTTGTTGTTGAATTTGTTGTTGTTTTTCAATGTTGAGGTTGTTGTTGTATTTGTTGGTGTTTTTCAATTTCGAGGTTGTTGTTGAATTTGTTGGTGTTTTTCAATGTTGAGGTTGTTGTTGTTTTTCAATGTTGAAGTTGTTGTTGTATTTGTTGGTGATTTTCAATTTCGAGGTTGTTGTTGAATTTGTTGGTGTTTTTCAATGTTGAGGTTGTTGTTGTTTTTCAATGTTGAGGTTGTTGTTGAATTTGTTGGTGTTTTTCAATGTAGAGGTTGTTGTTGTTTTTCAATGTTGAGTTTGTTGTTGAATTTGTTGGTGTTTTTCAATGTTGAGGTTGTTGTTGAATTTGTTGGTGTTTTTCAATGTTGAGGTTGTTGTTGTTTTTCAATGTTGAGGTTGTTGTTGAATTTGTTGGTGTTTTTCAATTTTGAGGTTGTTGTTGTTTTTCAATGTTGAGGTTGTTGTTGAATTTGTTGGTGTTTTTCAATGTTGAGGTTGTTGTTGAATTTGTTGGTGTTTTTCAATCTTGAGGTTGTTGTTGTTTTTCAATGTTGAGGTTGTTGTTGAGGTTGATGTTGTTTTTCAATGTTGAGGTTGTTGTTGAATTTGTTGGTGTTTTTCAATGTTGAGGTTGTTGTTGAATTTGTTGGTGTTTTTCTATGTTGAGGTTGTTGTTGTTTTTCAATGTTGAGGTTGTTGATGAATTTGTTGGTGTTTTTCAATTTTGAGGTTGTTGTTGTTTTTCAATGTTGAGGTTGTTGTTGAATTTGTTGGTGTTTTTCAATGTTGAGGTTGTTGTTGAATTTGTTGGTGTTTTTCAATGTTGAGGTTGTTGTTGTTTTTCAATGTTGAGGTTGTTGTTGAATTTGTTGGTGTTTTTCAATGTTGAGTTTGTTGTTGTTTTTCAATGTTGAGGTTGTTGTTGTTTTTCAATGTTGAGGTTGTTGTTGTTTTTCAATGTCGAGGTTTTTGTTGAATTTGTTGGTGTTTTTCAATGTTGAGGTTGTTGTTGTTTTTCAATGTTGAGTTTGTTGTTGAATTTGTTGGTGTTTTTCAATGTTGAGTTTGTTGTTGAATTTGTTGGTGTTTTTCAATTTCGAGGTTGTTGTTGAATTTGTTGGTGTTTTTCAATATTGAGGTTGTTGTTGAATTTGTTGGTGTTTTTCAATGTTGAGGTTGTTGTTGTTTTTCAATGTTGAGGTTGTTGTTGTATTTGTTGGTGTTTTTCAATTTCGAGGTTGTTGTTGAATTTGTTGGTGTTTTTCAATGTTGAGGTTGTTGTTGTTTTTCAATGTTGAGGTTGTTGTTGAATTTGTTGGTGTTTTTCAATGCAGAGGTTGTTGTTGTTTTTCAATGTTGAGTTTGTTGTTGAATTTGCTGGTGTTTTTCAATGTTGAGGTTGTTCTTGAATTTGTTGGTGTTTTTCAATGTTGAGGTTGTTGTTGTTTTTCAATGTTGAGGTTGTTGTTGAATTTGTTGGTGTTTTTCAATGTTGAGGTTGTTGTTGTTTTTCAATGTTGAGTTTGTTGTTGAATTTGTTGGTGTTTTTGAATGTTGAGTTTGTTGTTGAATTTGTTGGTGTTTTTCAATTTCGAGGTTGTTGTTGAATTTGTTAGTGTTTTTCAATGTTGAGGTTGTTGTTGAATTTGTTGGTGTTTTTCAATGTTGAGGTTGTTGTTGAATTTGTTGGTGTTTTTCAATGTTGAGGTTGTTGTTGTTTTTCAATGTTGAGGTTGTTGTTGTATTTGTTGGTGTTTTTCAATGTTGAGGTTGTTGTTGAATTTGTTGGTGTTTTTCAATGTTGAAGTTGTTGTTGAATTTGTTGGTGTTTTTCAATGTTGAGGTTGTTGTTGTTTTTCAATGTTGAGGTTGTTGTTGAATTTGTTGGTGTTTTTCAATGTTGAGGTTGTTGTTGTTTTTCAATGCTGAGGTTGTTGTTGAAATTGTTGGTGTTTTTCAATGTTGAGGTTGTTGTTGAATTTGTTGGTGTTTTTCAATGTTGAGGTTGTTGTTGTTTTTCAATGTTGAGGTTGTTGTTGAATTTGTTGGTGCTTTTCAATGTTGAGATTGTTGTTGAATTTGTTGGTGTTTTTCAATGTTGAGGTTGTTGTTGTTTTTCAATGTTGAGTTTGTTGTTGAATTTGTTGGTGTTTTTCAATGTTGAGTTTGTTGTTGAATTTGTTGGTGTTTTTCAATTTCGAGGTTGTTGTTGAATTTGTTAGTGTTTTTCAATGTTGAGGTTGTTGTTGAATTTGTTGGTGTTTTTCAATGTTGAGGTTGTTGTTGAATTTGTCGGTGTTTTTAAATGTTGAGGTTGTTGTTGTTTTTCAATGTTGAGGTTGTTGTTGTATTTGTTGGTGTTTTTCAATTTCGAGGTTGTTGTTGAATTTGTTGGTGTTTTTCAATGTTGAAGTTGTTGTTCATTTTGTTGGTGTTTTTCAATGTTGAGGTTGTTGTTGTTTTTCAATGTTGAGGTTGTTGTTGAATTTGTTGGTGTTTTTCAATGTTGAGGTTGTTGTTGTTTTTCAATGCTGAGGTTGTTGTTGAGGTTGTTGTTGTTTTTCAATGTTGAGGATGTTGTTGAATTTGTTGGTGTTTTTCAATGTTGAGGTTGTTGCTGTTTTTCAATGCTGAGGTTGTTGTTGAATTTGTTGGTGTTTTTCAATGTTGAGGTTGTTGTTGAATTTGTCGGTGTTTTTCAATGTTGAGTTTGTTGTTGTTTTTCAATGTTGAGGTTGTTGTTGTTTTTCAATGTTGAGGTTGTTGTTGTTTTTCAATGTCGAGGTTTTTGTTGAATTTGTTGGTGTTTTTCAATGTTGAGGTTGTTGTTGTTTTTCAATGTTGAGTTTGTTGTTGAATTTGTTGGTGTTTTTCAATGTTGAGTTTGTTGTTGAATTTGTTGGTGTTTTTCAATTTCGAGGTTGTTGTTGAATTTGTTGGTGGTTTTTCAATATTGAGGTTGTTGTTGAATTTGTTGGTGTTTTTCAATGTTGAGGTTGTTGTTGTTTTTCAATGTTGAGGTTGTTGTTGTATTTGTTGGTGTTTTTCAATTTCGAGGTTGTTGTTGAATTTGTTGGTGTTTTTCAATGTTGAGGTTGTTGTTGTTTTTCAATGTTGAGGTTGTTGTTGAATTTGTTGGTGTTTTTCAATGCAGAGGTTGTTGTTGTTTTTCAATGTTGAGTTTGTTGTTGAATTTGTTGGTGTTTTTCAATGTTGAGGTTGTTGTTGAATTTGTTGGAGTTTTTCAATGTTGAGGTTGTTGTTGTTTTTCAATGTTGAGGTTGTTGTTGAATTTGTTGGTGTTTTTCAATGTTGAGGTTGTTGTTGTTTTTCAATGTTGAGTTTGTTGTTGAATTTGTTGGTGTTTTTCAATGTTGAGTTTGTTGTTGAATTTGTTGGTGTTTTTCAATTTCGAGGTTGTTGTTGAATTTGTTAGTGTTTTTCAATGTTGAGGTTGTTGTTGAATTTGTTGGTGTTTTTCAATGTTGAGGTTGTTGTTGAATTTGTTGGTGTTTTTCAATGTTGAGGTTGTTGTTGTTTTTCAATGTTGAGGTTGTTGTTGTATTTGTTGGTGTTTTTCAATTTCGAGGTTGTTGTTGAATTTGTTGGTGTTTTTCAATGTTGAGATTGTTGCTGAATTTGTTGGTGTTTTTCAATGTTGAGGTTGTTGTTGAAATTGTTGGTGTTTTTCAATGTTGAGGTTGTTGTTGTTTTTCAATGTTGAGGTTGTTGTTGTATTTGTTGGTGTTTTTCAATTTCGAGGTTGTTGTTGAATTTGTTGGTGTTTTTCAATGTTGAAGTTGTTGCTGAATTTGTTGGTGTTTTTCAATGTTGAGGTTGTTGTTGTTTTTCAATGTTGAGGTTGTTGTTGAATTTGTTGGTGTTTTTCAATGTTGAGGTTGTTGTTGTTTTTCAATGCTGAGGTTGTTCTTGAATTTGTTGGTGTTTTTCAATGTTGAGGTTGTTGTTGAATTTGTTGGTGCTTTTCAATGTTGAGGTTGTTGTTGTTTTTCAATGTTGAGGTTGTTGTTGAATTTGTTGGTGTTTTTCAATGTTTAGGTTGTTGTTGTTTTTCAATGTTGAGGTTGTTGTTGAATTTGTTGGTGTTTTTCAATGTTGAGGTTGTTGTTGAATTTGTTGGTGTTTTTCAATGTTGAGGTTGTTGTTGTTTTTCAATGCTGAGGTTGTTGTTGAATTTGTTGGTGTTTTTCAATGTTGAGTTTGTTGTTGTTTTTCAATGTTGAGGTTGTTGTTGTTTTTCAATGTCGAGGTTGTTGTTGAATTTGTTGGTGTTTTTCAATGTTGAGGTTGTTGTTTTTTTTCAATGTTGAGTTTGTTGTTGAATTTGTTGGTGTTTTTCAATCTTGAGTTTGTTGTTGAATTTGTTGGTGTTTTTCAATTTCGAGGTTGTTGTTGAATTTGTTAGTGTTTTTCAATGTTGAGGTTGTTGTTGAATTTGTTGGTGTTTTTCAAATTTGAGGTTGTTGTTGAATTTGTTGGTGTTTTTCAATGTTGAGGTTGTTGTTGTATTTGTTGGTGTTTTTCAATTTCGAGGTTGTTGTTGAATTTGTTGGTGTTTTTCAATGTTTAGGTTGTTGTTGTTTTTCAATGTTGAGTTTGTTGTTGAATTTGTTGGTGTTTTTCAATGTTGAGGTTGTTGTTGAATTTGTTGGTGTTTTTCAATGTTGAGGTTGTTGTTGTTTTTCAATGTTGAGGTTGTTGTTGAATTTGTTGGTGTTTTTCAATGTTGAGGTTGTTGTTGTTTTTCAATGTTGAGTTTGTTGTTGAATTTGTTGGTGTTTTTCAATGTTGAGTTTGTTGTTGAATTTGTTGGTGTTTTTCAATTTCGAGGTTGTTGTTGAATTTGTTAGTGTTTTTCAATGTTGAGGTTGTTGTTGAATTTGTTGGTGTTTTTCAATGTTGAGGTTGTTGTTGAATTTGTTGGTGTTTTTCAATGTTGAGGTTGTTGTTGTTTTTCAATGTTGAGGTTGTTGTTGTATTTGTTGGTGTTTTTCAATTTCGAGGTTGTTGTTGAATTTGTTGGTGTTTTTCAATGTTGAGATTGTTGCTGAATTTGTTGGTGTTTTTCAATGTTGAGGTTGTTGTTGAAATTGTTGGTGTTTTTCAATGTTGAGGTTGTTGTTGTTTTTCAATGTTGAGGTTGTTGTTGTATTTGTTGGTGTTTTTCAATTTCGAGGTTGTTGTTGAATTTGTTGGTGTTTTTCAATGTTGAAGTTGTTGTTGAATTTGTTGGTGTTTTTCAATGTTGAGGTTGTTGTTGTTTTTCAATGTTGAGGTTGTTGTTGAATTTGTTGGTGTTTTTCAATGTTGAGGTTGTTGTTGTTTTTCAATGCTGAGGTTGTTCTTGAATTTGTTGGTGTTTTTCAATGTTGAGGTTGTTGTTGAATTTGTTGGTGCTTTTCAATGTTGAGGTTGTTGTTGTTTTTCAATGTTGAGGTTGTTGTTGAATTTGTTGGTGTTTTTCAATGTTTAGGTTGTTGTTGTTTTTCAATGTTGAGGTTGTTGTTGAATTTGTTGGTGTTTTTCAATGTTGAGGTTGTTGTTGAATTTGTTGGTGCTTTTCAATGTTGAGGTTGTTGTTGTTTTTCAATGCTGAGGTTGTTGTTGAATTTGTTGGTGTTTTTCAATGTTGAGTTTGTTGTTGTTTTTCAATGTTGAGGTTGTTGTTGTTTTTCAATGTCGAGGTTGTTGTTGAATTTGTTGGTGTTTTTCGATGTTGAGGTTGTTGTTGTTTTTCAATGTTGAGTTTGTTGTTGAATTTGTTGGTGTTTTTCAATGTTGAGTTTGTTGTTGAATTTGTTGGTGTTTTTCAATTCCGAGGTTGTTGTTGAATTTGTTAGTGTTTTTCAATGTTGAGGTTGTTGTTGAATTTGTTGGTGTTTTTCAATATTGAGGTTGTTGTTGAATTTGTTGGTGTTTTTCAATGTTGAGGTTGTTGTTGTTTTTCAATGTTGAGGTTGTTGTTGTATTTGTTGGTGTTTTTCAATTTCGAGGTTGTTGTTGAATTTGTTGGTGTTTTTCAATGTTGAGGTTGTTGTTGTTTTTCAATGTTGAAGTTGTTGTTGTATTTGTTGGTGATTTTCAATTTCGAGGTTGTTGTTGAATTTGTTGGTGTTTTTCAATGTTGAGGTTGTTGTTGTTTTTCAATGTTGAGGTTGTTGTTGAATTTGTTGGTGTTTTTCAATGTAGAGGTTGTTGTTGTTTTTCAATGTTGAGTTTGTTGTTGAATTTGTTGGTGTTTTTCAATGTTGAGGTTGTTGTTGAATTTGTTGGTGTTTTTCAATGCTGAGGTTGTTGTTGAATTTGTTGGTGTTTTTCAATGTTGAGGTTGTTGTTGAATTTGTTGGTGTTTTTCAATGTTGAGGTTGTTGTTGTTTTTCAATGTTGAGGTTGTTGTTGAATTTGTTGGTGTTTTTCAATTTTGAGGTTGTTGTTGTTTTTCAATGTTGAGGTTGTTGTTGAATTTGTTGGTGTTTTTCAATGTTGAGGTTGTTGTTGAATTTGTTGGTGTTTTTCAATCTTGAGGTTGTTGTTGTTTTTCAATGTTGAGGTTGTTGTTGAGGTTGATGTTGTTTTTCAATGTTGAGGTTGTTGTTGAATTTGTTGGTGTTTTTCAATGTTGAGGTTGTTGTTGAATTTGTTGGTGTTTTTCAATTTCGAGGTTGTTGTTGAATTTGTTGGTGTTTTTCAATATTGAGGTTGTTGTTGAATTTGTTGGTGTTTTTCAATGTTGAGGTTGTTGTTGTTTTTCAATGTTGAGGTTGTTGTTGTATTTGTTGGTGTTTTCAATTTCGAGGTTGTTGTTGAATTTGTTGGTGTTTTTCAATGTTGAGATTGTTGTTGTTTTTCAATGTTGAGGTTGTTGTTGAATTTGTTGGTGTTTTTCAATGCAGAGGTTGTTGTTGTTTTCAATGTTGAGTTTGTTGTTGAATTTGTTGGTGTTTTTCAATGTTGAGGTTGTTGTTGAATTTGTTGGTGTTTTTCAATGTTGAGGTTGTTGTTGTTTTCAATGTTGAGGTTGTTGTTGAATTTGTTGGTGTTTTTCAATGTTGAGGTTGCTGTTGTTTTTCAATGTTGAGTTTGTTGTTGAATTTGTTGGTGTTTTTCAATGTTGAGTTTGTTGTTGAATTTGTTGGTGTTTTTCAATTTCGAGGTTGTTGTTGAATTTGTTAGTGTTTTTCAATGTTGAGGTTTGTTGTTGAATTTGTTGGTGTTTTTCAATGTTGAGGTTGTTGTTGAATTTGTTGGTGTTTTTCAATGTTGAGGTTGGTTGTTGTTTTTCAATGTTGAGGTTGTTGTTGTATTTGTTGGTGTTTTTCAATTTCGAGGTTGTTGTTGAATTTGTTGGTGTTTTTCAATGTTGAGATTGTTGCTGAATTTGTTGGTGTTTTTCAATGGTTGAGGTTGTTGTTGAAATTGTTGGTGTTTTTCAATGTTGAGGTTGTTGTTGTTTTTCAATGTTGAGGTTGTTGTTGTATTTGTTGGTGTTTTTCAATTTCGAGGTTGTTGTTGAATTTGTTGGTGTTTTTCAATGTTGAAGTTGTTGTTGAATTTGTTGGTGTTTTTCAATGTTGAGGTTGTTGTTGTTTTTCAATGTTGAGGTTGTTGTTGAATTTGTTGGTGTTTTTCAATGTTGAGGTTGTTGTTGTTTTTCAATGCTGAGGTTGTTCTTGAATTTGTTGGTGTTTTTCAATGTTGAGGTGTTGTTGAATTTGTTGGTGCTTTTCAATGTTGAGGTTGTTGTTTGTTTTTCAATGTTGAGGTTGTTGTTGAATTTGTTGGTGTTTTTCAATGTTTAGGTTGTTGTTGTTTTTTCAATGTTGAGGTTGCTGTTGAATTTGTTGGTGTTTTTCAATGTTGAGGTTGTTGTTGAATTTGTTGTGTTTTTCAATGTTGAGGTTGTTGTTGTTTTTCAATGCTGAGGTTGTTGTTGAATTTGTTGTTGTTTTTCAATGTTGAGGTTGTTGTTGTATTTGTTGGTGTTTTTCAATTTCGAGGTTGTTGTTGAATTTGTTGGTGTTTTTCAATGTTGAGGTTGTTGTTGTTTTTCAATGTTGAAGTTGTTGTTGTATTTGTTGGTGATTTTCAATTTCGAGGTTGTTGTTGAATTTGTTGGTGTTTTCAATGTTGAGGTTGTTGTTGTTTTTCAATGTTGAGGTTGTTGTTGAATTTGTTGGTGTTTTTCAATGTAGAGGTTGTTGTTGTTTTTCAATGTTGAGTTTGTTGTTGAATTTGTTGGTGTTTTTCAATGTTGAGGTTGTTGTTGAATTTGTTGGTGTTTTTCAATGCTGAGGTTGTTGTTGAATTTGTTGGTGTTTTTCAATGTTGAGGTTGTTGTTGAATTTGTGGTGTTTTTCAATGTTGAGGTTGTTGTTGTTTTTCAATGTTGAGGTTGTTGTTGAATTTGTTGGTGTTTTTCAATTTTGAGGTTGTTGTTGTTTTTCAATGTTGAGGTTGTTGTTGAATTTGTTGGTGTTTTTCAATGTTGAGGTTGTTGTTGAATTTGTTGGTGTTTTTCAATCTTGAGGTTGTTGTTGTTTTTTCAATGTTGAGGTTGTTGTTGAGGTTGATGTTGTTTTTCAATGTTGAGGTTGTTGTTGAATTTGTTGGTGTTTTTCAATGTTGAGGTTGTTGTTGAATTTGTTGGTGTTTTTCAATTTCGAGGTTGTTGTTGAATTTGTTGGTGTTTTTCAATATTGAGGTTGTTGTTGAATTTGTTGGTGTTTTTCAATGTTGAGGTTGTTGTTTGTTTTTCATGTTGAGGTTGTTGTTGTATTTGTTGGTGGTTTTTCAATTTCGAGGTTGTTGTTGAATTTGTTGGTGTTTTTCAATGTTGAGGTTGTTGTTGTTTTTCAATGTTGAGGTTGTTGTTGAATTTGTTGGTGTTTTTCAATGCAGAGGTTGTTGTTGTTTTTCAATGTTGAGTTGTTGTTGAATTTGTTGGTGTTTTTCAATGTTGAGGTTGTTGTTGAATTTGTTGGTGTTTTTCAATGTTGAGGTTGTTGTTGTTTTTCAATGTTGAGGTTGTTGTTGAATTTGTTGGTGTTTTTCAATGTTGAGGTTGTTGTTGTTTTTCAATGTTGAGTTTGTTGTTGAATTTGTTGGTGTTTTTCAATGTTGAGTTTGTTGTTGAATTTGTTGGTGTTTTTCAATTTCGAGGTTGTTGTTGAATTTGTTAGTGTTTTTCAATGTTGAGGTTGTTGTTGAATTTCAATGTTGAGGTTGTTGTTGTTTTTCAATGTCGAGGCTGTTGTTGAATTTGTTGGTGTTTTTCAATGTGAGGTTGTTGTTTTTTTTCAATGTTGAGTTTGTTGTTGAATTTGTTGGTGTTTTTCAATGTTGAGTTTGTTGTTGAATTTGTTGGTGTTTTTCAATTTCGAGGTTGTTGTTGGAATTTGTTAGTGTTTTTCAATGTTGAGGTTGTTGTTGAATTTGTTGGTGTTTTTCAATATTGAGGTTGTTGTTGAATTTGTTGGTGTTTTTCAATGTTGAGGTTGTTGTTGTTTTTTCAATGTTGAGGTTGTTGTTGTATTTGTTGGTGTTTTTCAATTTCGAGGTTGTTGTTGAATTTGTTGGTGTTTTTCAATGTTTAGGTTGTTGTTGTTTTTTCAATGTTGAGTTTGTTGTTGAATTTGTTGGTGTTCTTCAATGTGAGGTTGTTGTTGAATTTGTTGGTGTTTTTCAATGTTGAGGTTGTTGTTGTTTTTCAATGTTGAGGTTGTTGTTGAATTTGTTGGTGTTTTTCAATGTTGAGGTTGTTGTTGTTTTTCAATGTTGAGTTTGTTGTTGAATTTGTTGGTGTTTTTCAATGTTGAGGTTGTTGTTGAATTTGTTGGTGTTTTTCAATTTCTAGGTTGTTGTTGAATTTGTTAGTGTTTTTCAATGTTGAGGTTGTTGTTGAATTTGTTGGTGTTTTTCAATGTTGAGGTTGTTGTTGAATTTGTTGGTGTTTTTCAATGTTGAGGTTGTTGTTGTTTTTCAATGTTGAGGTTGTTGTTGTATTTGTTGGTGTTTTTCAATTTCGAGGTTGTTGTTGAATTTGTTGGTGTTTTTCAATGTTGAGATTGTTGCTGAATTTGTTGGTGTTTTTCAATGTTGAGGTTGTTGTTGAAATTGTTGGTGTTTTTCAATGTTGAGGTTGTTGTTGTTTTTCAATGTTGAGGTTGTTGTTGTATTTGTTGGTGTTTTTCAATTTCGAGGTTGTTGTTGAATTTGTTGGTGTTTTTCAATGTTGAAGTTGTTGTTGAATTTGTGGTGTTTTTCAATGTTGAGGTTGTTGTTGTTTTTCAATGTTGAGGTTGTTGTTGAATTTGTTGGTGTTTTTCAATGTTGAGGTTGTTGTTGTTTTTCAATGCTGAGGTTGTTCTTGAATTTGTTGGTGTTTTTTCAATGTTGAGGTTGTTGTTGAATTTGTTGGTGCTTTTCAATGTTGAGGTTGTTGTTGTTTTTCAATGTTGAGGTTGTTGTTGAATTTGTTGGTGTTTTTCAATGTTTAGGTTGTTGTTGTTTTTCAATGTTGAGGTTGTTGTTGAATTTGTTGTGTTTTTCAATGTTGAGGTTGTTGTTGAATTTGTTGGTGTTTTTCAATGTTGAGGTTGTTGTTGTTTTTCAATGC